>JABFQD010005799.1:0-10372 GCA_022817045.1 Psix sp. ZL-2020
TTTGTTTTAAATATTATGTTTTTTTACAAGATTTATGAATATTTTTGTAATGAATTTTCTTTTTAAATGGCGCAAATTGTTCATTTTTCTTAATCGATCATTTTTAAAATTTATACTATGCATAATTGTTGATACAAAGGAATTTAAAAGTTAACAATTTTATTATTATTAATACAATTTTTCATCAAATAGTTGTAATATGAATACTTTTTTATTATATGTGTATGTCTATGTAAAATATGTATAAATCAGTATGATTTTAAAACAGAAAATAAACTAATGTAGCATAAACATATATGACTAGTTGTGACTATATTTTCGTATTAGTTGAATGTTGTACGTTACAAGATATTGTTACGTTATAATTATTATTATTACTAATTATTTCAGTTCTGGTTTTTAACTTTAGAATTACTTACATAACAACTAAATTTGCTTCCATGGAGTTTTCAAGAAGTAACTCTCGTAGACGGAGGTGTCTATTCGTTTTATCTTTCATTGCAAGAAGCTCAGATTCTTTTACGGCTTCTAAAAATAAAAAATAAATTATTATTATGAGTACAAATTTTAGTAGCCAACAACTTCTTTCTAGAAAAAATTATTATTTTTAATTATTTCTTAAAATTAATTTTTCTAACGAAATACGTATATCCATAAAATTATATTACCTTCTTCTAAATCTTTGCAAACATCAGAATTTTGATAATCTGCTATCAAAGTATCAAAAAATTCTTTCGTTTTGGGCTGCGCTTGCTTTGAAATATCTGGAATAACTTTTAGTGCAGAGTAATCAATGCGGAATTTCGCCAGAAGACTCGCCATACTGAAAAAATATGTTTATTTTGAAAATAATCAATAAAACTTGCATTGATTTGAACAAAAAATTAATTTTCCAAAAGTTGTTATGTATTTGAATTTAGATTCAAATAAATGCTCATTCAAAATTTACCTTCGCTGTTCATATTCCAGTTCTGAATGTTTATTAGCCAACGCGAACACTCGTAACTTAGTGTTGGACCAGTTGCGTCGTGTGCTTAAAATGTAAGGAAGCAACAGTGTGAGACCACCGTCATCATAAAGCCACCAAACATCAATTGTGCCTTTTTTCTGCTGACGTTGAAATTTAACAATTTCGCCAAAAATATTTTTAGAGATTCCCGCACTTTGAGTTTTGTCTTTGCGTTCCTCCGAGGAAGGATTCGGAGAATCACTTACAATTTTAGCTCTTTGCGGAGTTGGACTTCCTGGCATGGAAACATCTGAACTGCTACTTGCTATATAATAATTTTATGATTAAATATTAGATTCTAATAATTGGAAAAATTTAAAGTGCTTTTTTTAAATAAGGTTTTTAATTTTCATTCTGTACCTTGACTCAATTGAGAGAAACTTTGATTCCCCCGAATGGTTGTGATTAACTTTTTGCTTTCATCACCTTCTTCTATAATAGCACCATGATCTAATCCATCGCTGACTCTAAGTAAAGCTAAAGCAACATGCATATCTAGGGCCTTGCTAAAATAAAAACGACATCAATTAATACAATGCACATCAGACTTTACATGTGTCCAATAAACTGAACAAATAATTAAATGTCCAATATTTATTATGTTAATACCAGTGTATTTTAAATACATACTGCAATACATTGAAGTACATTTCAAGTTCTTCTCGAGGGCAAGCATTCCAATTTTGTTTATAACCCATCAGTAATATATTTGGACGCAATTTGCCAAGACCAGACGTTTGCATTAATGAGACAGCACCTTCTTGTAAAGTAGCGCCATCTACAAGCGAGTAGAATGCCTTGATTTTATTTGCTCGGAACCAGCCCGAAAATTTTGTCATCATAGCCAATTTCGTTTTATAAGGCAACGAATGCTGTAAATAAAACAAATATATTAATATAAGATATACTTTGTATTCATTTTAGCAAAAACAATTAAGAGATTATGGTTACATATTTTCAATATGTTTTCTTACTTGAACGACATGACCGCAAATTAATAAGCTCTGATTTTTAGTGATTTGGTGTGCAAAATCTACAAAAGTAGGTCTTGCACTAGGTGATCCGCTCATTACAAGTATTTGTGGACGATAATTTTTTACATGTTCCTCAACTCGATCGAGTTGTTGAACTGCAGTCAATGCATTTTTATACGTTTGTGCTTGTGTTGTTGATCCCCAATTAACATCTGAAAATATAAACGTGATTTTAGTAAAATATGAGTTAATAAAATAAAGTTAATGTCATATAATTCAAGATGGATCATTTTTTTTTATCAAATACCTGGTTTCCTATATGAGACGACTAGATAAAGAGCCATAACAACAAATAATGTAATAAGAGCCGTCCACCATGAAATCAAAAACATTACAGCAACACAAAGAATAGCTCCTATAAGACTTAGCCACATATTGTAATACTGTGAAAAAATATATATTATTTATATTTATTATTATTGTTATAAGTTAAATTTTAATATTTAACTTTTTAATCATTTATTCCGGAAAAAATTTTTTAATTTTGTGGAAAAATTATATTTGACTTTTAAATATTTAAAATTAACTAATCTTATCTAAGCTGTTATTTAATTTTAAAACTGATAAATTGTGTATGATTAAGATAAATAAATGAATTTTACTTTAAATGTTGGTCTCCATCCTATAGGTTTTGCCAAGGAAGCATGAAATGTACTGAAGTTTACTAAAGTGTATGCTGCTAAGAAGAAGTTTGAAATCAAAGGAGCTATGGCATTCAATGATCCTGAAATACAATAAACAAACTTGAATTAAATTGAATAAAATTAACAATCATAAGTAAATATACGAATATACCAAACAACTTTTAATTTAATTTAAATCAAAAGTTGAAACATTATTTTTGTCAATGAAAGGTATTAGAGAATTAATTGTTTAGTGATAAAATGTAATACATTAATGCTAATAAACAATTGAAGTAGTGTATATTGAAAAATGGAAATAAAATTTGATCTATTGTACAAAATCATATAATTAAACATCATGGATGATGTTCTTTATTTCATTTTTATAGTCTTAAAAGAATTATTTTTTACGTGAATGCTGAATGGCTATATTTTTAATCATAGTTTAAAATTCACTTGAAAATTTTACCTATCAATATAAAACCAACAGCAATAACAAAAGTGAGAACATAAGCTCTCACTGGCTCTTTTCCTTTTTGCACACTGCCAAACCAAGCAATGCCGGGATATAATTTGTCCTCGCAGAGGGCCTGAAAGACTTTTGGAGCGGAAACTAAGGACGCCAGAGCACTCGAAAGCGTTGCAGCAAAACATCCAGCGTAAATAAGCGGACCAAAGAGAGATACCAGCTCCATCACCTAAGCAAAAAAACATATAGATCTAAATGAAACGATTTCAATTCAACGTAACGCAAAATAATTAGTACAAAAGTACGAAGTGTAAATAACAATTCATGTCCATATTATTCAGATCAGCTAAATAAACATTTGCGTTTTATAAGATTGTAAATTGCACGGCCTTGACGTGAATTAATGAAACTCAGAATGTATCTTTGTCCTGAATTTGTCGCGGGTCACTGGGTTACAAAAATCAATGCGGTCAATAAATTTTGTTTTCACGTGGGTGTATTGGCACGAGCAACGTTCCAGTTTGACACGTGATTCGATTCGCAGACGCCGTTTGGTCAATAAGACATGTTGCATGACAATTTTTGACTTTTTCTGATCATGAAAACTTCGATTTTTCTCACACATTTGTTAAATATGAAAATAATTATACAACCGAATTTGATAATATTGCTACTTTATAGAATTGAAACGAGTATTTACATGGAAACTGTTATGGGTTCCGTATTTGCAGTTAGGGTAACAGTCGAATGCAGTTCCATAATCGGTAAACTGTCTTGTATCCACAGTAGTGTTAGCCATTGTTATCAGATCGTTGACGTCACCTGATGCATCTCTTAATACTGTCCATCCTACTCCAATTGCCATAACGATATATGAAAAACTTGTCAGCATTATTGCAAGTAGTGTTCCTTTCGGTATTGCTTTTTGTGGATCCTAAAAATAAAACATTAAATAGTTTATTTCATTTATGAATTGGTGGAAGTAGAAAGAGTTGATAACAAAAGCAAATATCGAATAGAAGAAGAATATCGAACAAAAGCGAATAGAGATCTCATTCATTTGTTCAAATATAATACTCGAATCAAAAATTGGAATTGTATTAGATCAACATAATGTGATGGAACAAACCACAAGTGTAATTGCTGGAAATATTTACAATTGAAACGAAACAGTAGTTACAGCGCATTTTCCTGAGTTAACGAATAGTTTATCAACAAATTAAATAGTCGGAATTCGTGCGTGACTCTTCGAAAAACATTCCGTATTGTTCTGCACTGACCCACCAATACATGAAAATGACAATGTAACTTTTCTGCGTTGCTATTTAGTCGCGATTATGCAAAGTGTGGCAAAAGAAAACAACAAAATAGCAAAAGAGGAAAAAAGCATTATATCATAGAATTACTTTTAGGTCGCCGGAAATGTTCGCTCCAGCTAAAATTCCTGTTGCAGCTGGGAAAAAAATTGACAGCACTGAAAAAAAGTTGTGTTGTTGTCCCTCGCTGTATCGATAGTCAGGATACAAATTTTCTTTGAATAGCTCAACTGAAATGAAATTAATTAGAATTTATTTTTACTAGTGCAATTTTTAACAATAAATATTATTCTTAGAATTACTAACAATTGTATCCAATAAATCCTTGCGCTTTTTCTTCTAGACTTTTCGGTCCGATAAATGTTCCGATACAAAAATCAAGAATAGCTATCAAAAGGATTATCAGCAATCCGATTTGAGCCTTTGATTCCCACTCCATACCGATCATAACAATGACTAATAATATTGCGACAGTTATAACACCTAAAAATAGAATTGTTCTATTAATATAATTTCTTATAATTAAGATACATTTATAAATGTACATATTTTTTGTGTCATTTGATTATTAAGTTACCTATAATCCTCATATCCATTTCACCACAGTCGACCATACAAAGTCCATACATTGCTAAGACACTTATTAGACTTTCGCAAAATCCAACAACGTACATAGCACATGCTACAGCATTAGCAAGTGAGAAAATAAGTCCTATAGAACCACCAAATTCCGGACCTAAAGATCTTGAAATCATATAATATGTACCGCCTGAAAAAAATTAAAGAAGTTCATTTCATTTGGAATCAATTGGAATTTTGAAAATTATAATTATTAAAAGACATTTTGATTGTGCTATTCAGTTACAAAAACATAAACATTTGATTAAAAAACAATTTTTATTGATTTCTTGCAAAAGCAGAAAATTTTGCTAGATAAACAGTTTACTAAAAATAAATTGTGCCACTGTTTGCACTTTATCAGAAAATGAACAACATACAAAAATGTGCTTATCATATTAAATGAAAAATGTTCATATTCAAATTATTTTTTTATATTATTATATTTTTACATATAAAAAGGTTTCTCTTTAATTGGTGCATTTTGCCAATATTATTATAATAATTTCAATGGCTCATAAGTAATGAAATAACATCATTTTTTATTTACAAGAACTGGTTTGCACCAATACAATACAACCATATTAATTTAATCAGTGTCGACAAACAAAACTTATGTCAAATCAACTCGTGCAATCGAGATGTTTGCGTTTCATTCCCTCGCTCTAATTAAGTTCGTTTGCTGACGCCAACACTCAAAAGACGCGTGATATGAATTATTGGCCCAGCTGTTTTGACACGACTCATAAAAAGTTCAAATGAAAGTAGTTTCGGAATCTTTTTCGCATACCTCCTTTGATTAAGCCATTCGTGCTTATAGCCGACATCGACAGTGACGTTATCGTCGTCACGACAGTCGTTGTAAGAATCAGCAGGATAGATTGAGCTGAAATTAAATCGAGAAAATTGATAATGTCTTATAACTACTTAATAAATAATAAGTATTGTAAAGTATTCATAACCGATTAGTAAATATTAGTAAATATCATTACCGATTCCAGTCTGAGCTACAACCCACGATAGTCGTAGGAAGAGCATAACACCCCAAATGTTCAGAAGACATCTCATCAGAACACCCTGAATCCATCCAAATTTCACACCAGCTAGTACAGGTTTTTCATCCGTTGTCATAGGCAATGTGTATGAACCTGAACCCTGAAACAAAATTGCATTTATTTGAATAAGTCCAATTAATTTCAAATTAATTAATAGTTTATTAAACAAAATAAAAATAATTAGTTTTATGTGCCGGAAACTAAGTAATTAATATGCTATAATTACTTGTTAAAAAACAATTGTAATTTAATTTCATGCACATTAAACTTAGTTTTTTAATTTTATTACATTTTTAATTAAATGATAAATTACTATAAATATTATTTCCTTATCTAGTTCATAGATACAACTATGTTGGAATAATAGAATATATTTAAATTGCAAATGTTCAACAGAAAATAGTATCAAATAAATGTTGATTTAGTTATCTTGTAGATCAATCGGTATTACAAAGAACAACCAATTTTATTTCAAAAGATGAACTGCTCGGTAAAAGTAAATCTGACATCATGATTGAGCGTGGAAGCAAATTCAGTGATAAAAGTACGATAGTAAGGTACAGCGTGACTGGCCATCTTTTCTATTTATAACTCAATCGCATAAACAGAGCGACACGCGGGAAATCAAATAAACATTAATTTTCGCATCAAGCCTATTAATTTGTTGCATTTGCTTAATTCAATAGCAAGAGATTGAAACTTTACAGCGCCTCTTTTTATCGTCGCATGAGAGAGAAGGACAAATGATGAACGTACGACATAGTTAATTAAATGAGATAGACAAGTCACATGAATAGTGAAAAGTATAACTATTTATAAATTGTTTCATTTCCGTTGAATTGGATGGAAATTGCCGCGTGGCGTTCACTGAAAAATTATTTGTTGCGAGCAAACAATTGCTCTTCCCGTTCGCGGCTATTTCGCACCTTGCTCCAGTTGCTTTAAATATTTGCACGCAAAGAAATTCATTGATCTGAATATCTATGTACATAATAATGACTGTTCATAAATCTTTGTTATGGAACAGGTACAGGCTAAAACGATTCGTCTTATCATGGAGTTTCATTGAATAAATTATGGCGCAGCAACGATAAATCAAGTTGAACGCAAAATAGTTGTGCGGATTGATTGGTTTGGAAAAGATTGGCGGACTCATCTTTTGGCTTATAATTTTATTTTCAAGTCCGAGTGTTAGGGATACTAATGTTTTTTTTCTATGTTTGCTTGATTGATTTATAGCTAATTATAGTAATTGGAGATCGTATTTTGAGATTAGTCATTTGTTAATTATAGGTGTAATGCAGGTAATTGCAAAGGAGATAATTAAAGATTGCGCTAGAACTTGTTTGCATAATTAGTATAACTTTCCATTAAAACTAAGTAGAAATACTATAAGAATTATTTTACAAAATGTTATACGTTGAATCGATGATGTCAGTAGTATTGATTGATGGAAAATAAAAATGAATTCTGATTATTCAACTTTGAAAATTGTTATTTAGTAAGGTAAAATAGTTTTACAAACATAAACTGTACATTTAAATTCACTTAATCAGAGACAATTGTTTAAGATTTAATTGTAACGTATATTTCTTTCTAGTGAAACTAACATGAAAATATGCATGAAATAAAAAAAATTGCATTTTCCAATGTAGAAATTTAAAACTATCGAAGGTCATTTGGAATTATGAATGAAACACAAATTGAAGATATCCAACAATTATTTTCATTGTTGAGAAATAAAAATGAACATTTTCCTCAATTACACATTCAAGCTTGTAAACTATAGAGACATAAGTAATGAAGTTACTTTAAATTCAAACGTAGGCGCCAGATAATAGCAAAAAAAATCAAAAAGACTTAAAAAGACAAATCCTTAAATCTCTTTAAAATACTCTACAAATGTTTATGAAATTCATATCAGCTTCGGTAGATTTAATCATCATCATAATAATATAAATATTATCGCCTTATAATTATCAATTATCTCATGATTATTAATGATCAAGTGATCGATAAGCTATCAGTGAATTAGTCACAATTGCTGCATCAATGAATCACCAAATCATTGATGAATATCATCACTTTATTTTTTTAATTGACGTTTCAATTTCTGGTAAAGTTGAACTATCAAAATTGTGTGAAACGTTTCAGTAACCTTCTAACAAAATATATAACATCCTTTCATTTAAAAGTTATTTTAATGCTTGAGTACTATCTCAAAATCAATTCAGAGCAGATATCTTTTCATGATTCTATGGCCATGTCAAAATGAAACTAATTAATTCAATTAATAAAACTTCGACCAAAACTTCATCATATAAATTAAGACAAAGTAAATGAAACGATATTCAACTTCCAAACCAAAGTTAAATAAATCATTTTCGTATTATTTTCCACTGCAATATTTCCGTACTTCCAGTGGCAACAAGTGGTTCTTATCCATTAAGTGCAAAATGAAAATCTGCACTGTAAAATGTAAAAAAGAGACGCTATCTTGGGTTTTTTTGACTTGTACAAAAATCAGTGCTTTTGACAGCAAGGTCAAATGAAAAGGTGATTCAACTGATGAAGGGTCGCTACTAGCGAGCAATGAAGTATAACAACTTACGTAATGATGTATGTATCGCGTATCACACGCTTTTCCAATCCTCGTGCGTACGCATAAGCATATTTCAACCGTAGATACATATACATTCATGACCACGATTTGTCCCTGACTTGGAAGAGACTTATGTCACTCCAAATGTTATTAGTTTCGTAAGATTCGTACAAACTCATATCTTAAACATATTGTCTAATCCCTTCGTTTGGTATTATAAGAAACACTAATTGACACATTTTTGAAGGTAACAAAATTTACTTGAGAAAAAAAATGATTTTTTTACATTTTATTCCATTATCTTCACGTCTCCTTTACTTTTATTCTTATTTTCTCATTTTTCTTATTGACTTATATGTATTTGGATAAATTACATTTGTGGATTATGCTGGTTAAATGAAAAATCATGTTATCAATTAATGTTGATTGTTTTTCGTTTGAATAATAGAATACATTGGATTGTTATTTCAGTGAATCATCAAAAGCGATTGCTATTGTAAGTGGTCGGTAAATTTTCTCATTGGTGCAGCAACTATACAGGACGAAATCAGATTAAAAGATCCACTTCATTTGCAGTGAAGTGGATTTTTTGATCAACGACGTTCTGATGAGCCGCGAACAACAATTCGCTTTGGTGAATGTACCGACACCTAAACGAGTTTATCTTATTGATGATTCACACTTCCAATCATTTTAATTGCACGACCGTGGACGTGAGGGTTTCGATGCTGACCCGTTGCCAATTGACATAACTGTTTATGAAACAGAAGAAAAAATAATGATATTGATAGTGAGCTAGAAACTAATATATTTTGCTGTTCTTCTGATTGAATTTAAACAAATAAATGATGTGACAATTATATGTTCGACATAAAAAAAATCGATAGTCCAATTCATTTAAAAAATCATTGTGAAATCAAGTTAAAAAGAATGTCTTCATTGAAAAATGAAATGCTTATTAATATAACGGTTGCAGTTGAAGATACGCGTGTAAAAACAATTGTAATTGTATGGTTGCCTAAGCAGATTCGAGGACATTGATAAGTAAGACGACAGAAAACAGCTACCATTTACTTTTTCTTATAAAATATTTCCGATTAGAATGATAAATATAAACAAGTTTTATTTGATATACATTTTTAATTTTAATCTTATGAATTAATAATAAGGTGTTAATTATCTAATAATGTTAAATATTTCATTAGATGCTAAGGGTACATAATTTTTTTCATCTTATAAGATGTAATTAAAGCAATAAAAAGTTTAATGAAGGACAACAATTTTCAAAATAAACATTCTTCGTATTAATCAAGTGTTATATTTTTATTGCTCGCACTTAAAAAGTTATTCAAGAACGAAGTTTTTCATAAATCTTAATCTTATTTGTGTATTAAAATTTAGATTTTTTGACAATTATATTTACTTTTTTAAACAATTTTGGCCTTAAAAGTTATCAACTTTTATTATAAAGAAGATTTATAATGTAGAAGAACATTCAGTTAAAAATAAATATTTCATCGAAAATAAAATTATTATATTTATTATAAGTTTAATATTTGTATATACTTGATTAAAATTTCAATATATCTACATTTCAACCATTATACATATTACATTAATACATTAAAATAATAATTGTCGAAATA
>JABFQD010005800.1:0-10370 GCA_022817045.1 Psix sp. ZL-2020
AAAACTGTCCATAGTAAAATTAAATTTGAAAATGAAAGGCTATATAAAAATAATTTGAAGAATGTGATATAACTCTCTTTATGCGATGTTTTGCATAGCAAGAATTTAATATTATAAATTATTCTCATTTTTACGGTATCATTGAATAAGCTTATGTCAAATTTTTTTTCTTTTTTAGTGAAATGGTAAAAAAGTTACTAGAAAACGGATCTGCTTATTACTGTTTTTGTTCTGAGCGTAGATTAGAATTAATAAGAAAAGAAGCTAACGCATTTGGGCAAACCCCAAAGTACGACAACAGATGTAGGCATTTAACAAAAGAAGAAATTAAAGAAAAAATTGACAAAGGAATGAAACCTTGTGTCCGTTTTAAGGTACTCAATAATTATTTAATAAATACATGATGCACAATTGCAATATTTTTATTTTAAATTAGATGAATAATAATAAAAATTGTTCTATATATAGTTAATCTCAACACCAGAACCTTTTCTTGATTTAGTATATGGCAAAATTTCATACGACATAGCTCAAATGGAAGGAGATCCAGTTATTATAAAATCGGATAAATATCCAACATACCATTTTGCAAATGTTGTAGACGATCATTTTATGCAAATTTCTCATGTTCTACGAGGAGTAGAATGGCAAATTTCAACGCAAAAACATTTGTTGCTTTACAAGTAAGTTTTATCAAATACATCATTTAGTAATTAATATACTAAAAAAAATGACATTCGACATTCAGTAATTGTTAAAAATCCATGTATCAAAAATAGTTTATATTAATTGTAATTAATATTTTCAGAGCATTCGGTTGGAATCCTCCACAATATGCTCATTTACCTCTTATTTTAAATCATGACAATACAAAACTTTCAAAGAGGCAAAACGATATCAGAGTTGAATACTTTAGGAATGCAGAAATTTTCCCTTTAGCTTTAATTAATTACGTGACCCACGCTGGCGGGGGTTTTGTGAGAGAACAGGGTGAACAATGTTGTTATAGTTATGAAGATTTAATTAAACAGGTAATTGATATAAAAATGGATTTTAATAAAATCATTGACGTAAAAATTAATAAATGAAATCTAATTTCAGTTTGACATAACAAGAGTTAATACAAATTCAAGTAAACTGTGCCCAGAAAAACTTTTAGAGTTTAATCAGCTGGAGATAAACAATTTATTAAAAAATAAAGAAAACCATTCGTTATTTATTACTAGAATCAAACAACTAGTCAAAGAAAAATTTCCTTCAAGGTGAATATTTATTTAGATTTGTTTTATTTTTATTGCAAATAGGTGTTAATAATTGGAATTTTTTAGAGTGAACGATAACTCTTTAAATCTAGATGACGATTATATTCTTTCTGTTTTAAATTGGTCGAAGAAAAGAATATTTAAACTATCAGATTTGGTTTCAAAAGAGTTAGCATTTTTGTGGGTAATTCCATCAATCGAACAGATCGAAAATGAAATCAAACATAAAGGTAGTTTTCTATTAATTTTTTCATCAAATCTAATTTTTATTATTTTTGAAAATATAAAGAAATGGAACTTCTTTTCACATAATTTCAGACATCATCCAATCTTTGCAAAGTTGTCTTTCCTCAATGCATATGGATGAATTTGAAAAAAAATATTTAGGAGTATTTTTACGCGATTTTGCTAAAAAGAATAAAATTCCGTTTCCTGAATTAATGAAAAGTTTACGATGCCTTCTTAGTGGTTTGAAGGTAAGTTAATTTAAATTATATTAGATTAACATTTAATTAGAGCTTGGAAATAAAGAGTTTGATCTATTTAAAAATAGGAAGGCCCTGGTGTTGCTGAGATGATGGAAATACTTGGACGAGATGTTACGATTGATCGTTTGAAACGGTTCAGTGCCAATTAAAGAAACCCTTATTCTGTTTCTGATTTTAAACACATGCTAGTTTAATACAAATTTAGACTAAAAACATGAGAGACTACAAATATTTTTATTTCAGAGGATTCAGTTTATTATTGCGTGTCTGCATTTTATATATTTACTTTGCGTATTATATATAATTTAGCATTTATTACTGACTGTGATGATTGTTACATGTTTATTGAAAACTGAAGGGAAAAAGTGATTGTTGACGAACAATAAATGTACAAATGTAAAATATTTCACTTATGCTATTAAACTAGCAAAATGTATTAAATAATAGTTAAAAACCACACACATATTTGGATTTATCCTTTAAATAAAAATACTTGCAAACATAAACTTGTAATATCGTATTTATTTACGGAACGCGTATGTTCGTTGTCATGCGTTCATGTGGGAGCACAATCCCCTAGGATGAGGTTTCTAGAATGATGAGAAATCCTGGTCACCTTTTTCATTTTAAACATTCCTTTTATTTAAAAATTACATTGATCCGTTAAGCGTATCCGATATATTCCACAAACACGTCTCTTTTGTTATTTTAATTCCAAAATTTTATGAAGGTATCACCTTAGTTCGGTGTCTGACACAATTCGTGTGATTTTCTGTAAAATCGACGGAAAGCAAAGGTCCAAAACCTCGTGCGAAAAGCTACCATCAAACAGCGCTCGTTGATAGTGACCTTTTTCGAGCATCTAACTTGGTTTTTCTGAAAACTAAGAATCATATACATTATCAAACTACTCTTATCAGGCAAGATTTGCTTGATCGCAAAAATCAAAAACAGATTAAAAACAAGTTTCATTGCACAACCAAACAGTCTAAAATTATATTTTAAAAATATGCAAAAAAATGAATTTTGTCTATTTAAATTTTTTTTTATTTTGGAAACAATTTTTAAACCTCGAAAATAGGAATTTTTTCTGGTCCTTGTTCAAATACTGTATAAATATGAATAATCTATCACTTTTTATTTTAAACATTTACTGTCACGAAATTCTCATTTGAATAAATTATACAAAATTGTATTATTTAATAAATTACTCTGTGAAACAAAATTTAATCTTTTTTAGTTTACACAAGTTTGATTCGAACATGAGAATGAAATGGGAATCATCCACATCCCAAATCTTGAGTTAAAGAATGAAAAATTCAAATTTTATAAGTTTTTCCAAATAAATGTAGTATCTCAAAGCCAATATGTGTTACAAAAAACATCACACACTTTTGCATTCACAAACAAATTTGACTTAAATCAAGCAAACAAAATTTCGCAACATAGTAATTCAAACAGAGAATCTTCATGTGATTTTTCGAGCGATGCCATTGAACATGATTATTCATCCAACGCAAACTTGCACCTAGGAGCGTACTCGAACAAAAAAAATATAGTATATCTCCAATGTATAGTTAGCTAAACATTTAATAAATAAATTTGTGGTAAACAGTTTCTCGTATTCTAACTACATTACCGACTGTATAGTGGAATTATACAAAGTTAATAGTATTTAGTGCATCAAAGGCGGATGTGAAATCACTTATTGCCCATGTTGCACACGATATTTTGTGTCACAAGTGCATGTAAATTTTGTACTATATAACTGTACAAACAATTCGGAAGGTAATATAGGCTTGGAGGTAATGTCGAAAAAAGATGAAAACGCAGCGAAGGGGGTCCAGGGGCGGAGCCCCCGATAAAAATAAAAATACTTTTAAAAAGTAATAAATACTTACACATAATGATAGATACATTAATAAAAACTATAAAGGTTAGGTGTGGTACACAGGATATGGCTCGCTGATAGGTGTTTACCGCCCTAGGGCTGGTAAATTTATCGCCCGCTTACCTCGAACGGTAAACGACGTTTATCGTGTACATGTGACACAAAATTATATCCCGCCGATTTATATTCACGTGAAATTACAGTTACAGAACTGACTTATTCGCCATTTTTGTGGCATGGACCATAATTTATGTAAAAAATATAAACATTAAATTGCATAATGAATTTAAATTCGAAAATGAAGAACGAAGGAAAACATTATTTGTCAATTTAGCATTTAATTTAACATTAACGAACCATTTATGAAGTATCCTTTATTTCTGAAATTAGTTCATATATGTACGCTTATTTATTTCGTTCTGTTGATATTGAATTGAGAAAACCTGCATGATCAAAGTCATTGTTTCTAATAATAACAAAATAAGCCAAAGTCTTCATCATCCTATAATAATTCCAGCCTAGAAAAAAATATGTTAGTCGAAATCGGCTCGAAAACAACTCAGAATTTGGGACGTCAAAAATTAGTCGGAAACGAATCGAAAACAAATCGGAAATAAATCAGCACAAATAAAAATATTTTTAATTTCAAGGTTACTTGAAAAACGTTCAAATATATAATTTACTCATATACTATATACTATACTATATAAAAATGTCTAAAAACTACTTCTTATGTAAAAATATTTTAGTTTAAATTTCAAGAAATTTATTATATTATTTATACTGTATCTGATTTCAAAGTAATATTGTTCCTGGAAAAAATAAATATTCATACAAATCTATATTCCAAAATATATACAAATCTGTATACAAATTTTTCATAAAAATATACAAAAATGAATTTGTATTAAATAAAATAAATATTTAATTTATTCATATTTATAAAATAGTAATTTTTTTCAAATTATATATATTTCCGATGTACATATTGGTATTGTTTTATTTTAGATTATATATTTTTTTTTTTTTGTCAAAAACGATAAACAATGTGTAAAAAAACCAAATATATGAAATATTAGAACGAATATTAATTTGTTTCAAAAACTCAAGTTATTAAAATTATTATTATTAATGAAATTTTTATTGATACAAAAATAGAACATTAAAGACTTAAGTATTAATTATTTGAAACAAAAAGTGCTTTATGTACAGTAGAACCTTGTCTAATTTACCTTTGGCTAGCTAACGATTTGGCTATCCAATGGGATTTGATTTGGCTAACTTTCCCTAAAGACAATCACCCCCATTTTTTACAGATATAACCTTACTTTTCTCGGCGTCTGATTTGACAAATAACGGAATCTTATGATCATATCAATGAAGTGACATATTGAAGATATTTAACATGTAACAAGTACAAGTACTCTTATACCACTCTTTTAATAATTTTTTGTCCATCCAAAGAGTGTCTCGAGCATTGTATACAACAGGCATAAATTCTTTATTTTTAAAACATCGTGGCTGTTTTGATTTTCCTGTAACTAATAAGGGAATTCTGTTAGTGCCAGAAGTATTTGCACAATTGAGTATGGTGATTTTATCTTCAAGCTCTTTTCTTCCTGCAGCATTTCTTTCATCCCTTATTGCCAAAGTTTCACGTGGCAAGCTTTTCCAATAAAATCCGGTTTCATCGGTATTGTAGAGGTTTTCTGATTTAATATTATTGTTTATTATGAAACTCGTTAAGCAGAAGCAGAATTGACTTGCATTTTCGTTGTATGCAAATAACTTTTCACCAGTTACCGTTAAGGTTTTGATTCCATGGCGCATTTTGAAATTGTGAAACCATCAATTGATAGCATTAAAATCATTTTTCCCACAGATTTGTTGGCATAAAAACTTTCCTTTTTCTTTTAACAAAATACCAAAAATTTGTTTTCCTAGAATTCTCTTCTGAGGAAACCACATATACAACGTCATATCAAATGGCGAATCAAAAATTTACACTCTCGATAAATTCATGTTACCCGTTGTATTTTTTAATATTTCCAGCTGTTGTTTATATTTTTCTTTATAATTTTTGAAATCGTAGAGTGTGTAACTTTATATTTATCGGCAATTTCTTTGTTTTTCACACCTTTTTCATGTTCACTGATGGTTTTTGCTTTTTGATCCAAATTAAGTCGTGTATAATTGACCGTTTCTGAAATCAAAATAAATATTAACAAAAAAAGCAAAAAATTTTTTCAAAACAAAAATTTGAAGAAAAACTCGTTATTATTTAATCATTTTAAAGGAAAGAATTAAAAATTATTTATTTTGTAAAAAGTTTAAATTTCCCTTTTAAAAAAAGTTCCATTTTATTATTTTTATTATTACTTACACTAAACAACTTTATTACGTTTTTGTAATTAAATAACACTTTAATAATTTTTTTAAATAAAAAGTGTATTTTAAAAAATCATGGTTAAGACAATACATTATTTGTTTTAGTTATATATTCAAATTCGAATTCTTATTGTTCTACAGCAACGACTTGTTTATTCTTCATGTATCAATGTTTTTTGTCAGTTAGTTCTAATCGAACTGTCTACTAATAAACTCGTGTTTTTAAAACAAGTTGTTTTCTTTGCGTAAACATAACATTTTGGCGACGAGGAATTTCGGATCCATTACGATTACAATTATAACGATATGGTGGAAGAAACAAATGGAGTAGCTGAGGAACAACTTTCTGTTGTCAACCTTTCGAACATTCTTCCGTTTGATATTACACATCCTCGAGAATGAAAGAGTTGGGTCAAGCTGTTAAATTTCAATTTCACTGCCATGCGAGTCAAAGATGATGTCATGAAGCGAGCGCACTTTTTCACAATATGCGGTGAGCTTCTTTATAATTTAACATGCAACATTTTACATCCTCGAGAGGTTGACAAAGTCGATTATCCGGCGATCATCCAGGCTTTTTCTGATCACTTCAAACCACAAGTTAATGTAGTCGCAGCGTACTATAGGTTTCATCACTGCAATCAAAAAGCGGATCAGACGGTCAGTGAATTTGTTGCTGGACTCCGAAAATTGGCATCAGATTGCAACTTCCGTGAAGCGCTTGACGACATGATCCGGAATCAGCTAGTTTGCGACATTCGAGATGGACATGTGCGTTCCAGATTTCTGCAATTGAGTGACCTTACATTACAAATTGCCATTGAAATCTCGACTAGAACGGAATCTGCGTTTGGTCATGTAAAAGAAATGACAGGAGAGGTTAGTGCCGTCCATTTAGTTTCACAAACTAAAAGTTACAAGGACTATTCTCGGCAACCGAATTCCGTGAATGCTGATGTGCAGTCCGAATCTTTAACCTCACAAAATTTTGTCTGTTTTCGCTGCTCGGGAAATTATAAAGTTTCTCAGTGTTACATCGATTCCGATTCACTGATCTGCACGGCGTGTAATAAACAAGGACATGTTGCGAAAATTTGCCAGGGATTACGTCACAAGTTGAAACCAAAATATAATAAACAAAGACATTAAAAAAATAATAAGACCAATGCCATTCACTCTACACAGGCACATCAAGATTCAAAAGTTCAAACTTCACAGGAGACAAATACACTACAAATAATTGCTAGACCAATTGATTCTTCTCAATATCTGAGTGCCTCAAATTGTACATGCTCAAATTCTTCGAATGAATTTCACCTTTTTACTATTGCAAAGAATGAATCTACGACATAAAAGATATCAGAAGCTATTATGATTTCAGCTTGAATAGATGGTCATCTAACGTTGATGGAAGTAGATTCTGGTGCTTCGGTTACAGTGATGCATCAAAATACGTTCAAGAAGTTGTGGTCTTCAACTGATGGTTTATCTCCGGTACACGATATATTTATCGTGACAATCCAGTGAAAATTCTAGATGTCAAAAGGGTAAAAGTTCAATTCAAGGACAAAGAAGCAATTTTACTTCTGTACGTCGTTGAAGGCAGCAAAGGTCACAATCTTCTAAGACGAAACTGGTTCGAGACTTTGGGCATTTCCGTTCGCGGGATTTATTCAATCTCAAAAAAAATTTCAGCTCTAGATCATCCAGCCCTCTCAGATTCTGGTCCATCATTGGGAAAATTCAAGGGTCCACCTATTCATCTGAACATCTTCTCAGATCAACCAGCGAAATATCTCAAGGCTTGTTCATTGCCTTACGCTCTGCAGTCTCGTGTCGTCGATGAAATCCGAAGACTTCAAGAGATAGATGTTTTGCGATCTGTTTCATTTTCTAAGTGGGCTACACCTGTGGTTGTGGTTACAAAGCCACAATCAACACGGTTCTCACACCCGACAAATATCCTCTGCCGTTACTAGAAAATCTTTTTGTGAAGCTGTCTGGTAGGAAAGTTTTCTCCAAACTTGATCTGGATCAGGCCTTCATACAGTTGATGGTGGACGATGAATCAGCGTTGGTACTAACCATCAACACAATCTTAGGCTTTTTCTCAGTGCATCGAGTTCCATTCGGGATATCTGTGGCACCAGGCATTTTCCAACGCACGATGGATGGTATTCTAGCTGGTATACCAAGCGTAGCCATTCTTATGGATGACGTACTGATATCTGGCAGGTCCGACAAGGTCCACGACGAACGGCTGAAAGAAGTACTGAATAGGCTTCATACTTTTGGGTTGAAGCTGAAAAAATGCAAGATCTCGGTTCCTGAAGTCGAATTCCTTGGATACAAGATTTCATCAGAAGGTATTCACCCAACGAAGAAGATCGAAGCAATCCTGAATTTCCCGACACCTACGAACAAGACCGAACTTCAAGCTCTACTAGGAGTTATCAACTTTTACGACAGGTTCCTCGCACAACGTGCTAACATTTTCGAACCATTGTACCGTCTTCTTGATAACAAAGCTAAATGGGTATGGAAAGAAGAGCAAGTCAAAAATTCTCTTTTTTATTTTAAATATGAAAGAACCAACTTATTAGTAAGTAAATAAATTTCTCTTATTTTAATTGAAGATAGTTCAGCATTTCAAATAGTTTTAACAGACTATTTGATAGTTACTACGAAATTTTTGCTAAATACATATCCTTTTATGAAATAATCAGAAGAACATTAAAATAATTCAAGTGGTATTTATTACAACTCCGATAATACCCCAAAGTAATAAAGAATGTTGTTCAATAGTAATAATCATAACAATATCCAAACATTGTTTTTAGTGCTCATCTTTGTTTTACCAATTATTGCTCGTCTTGATATTATCAGTAGTAGCTTCAGCAAAATAATTGATATTTCTAGTAGTTAATTTAGTAAATCCAGACGAACGGAAGTCGACGGCACCACGATAAACAAAAAATATAGTGAAATTATCTGCTTAGTAACATTGATTTAGAAGAAGATTCTCTCATCACTATGGGAGCTTGATAAATAATTCTCTTAATTAGAATGTATTGATAAAATGTATCATAGAAGGTAACGCTCCCGCATTGTTTTATTTATTGTAAGAGATATTTCGATTGAAGAAAAGTTTTGTATGATTACGAAACTTGAAGTTCATTTGAACACTAATCGTTCAAATGGAGCTTCGTCTTTAAAATTTGGGGTAGAAATAATCAAGGGGTAGAAAGTGCGGGTGGAAGAAGGTGCGAAACAGTAGCAAAAATATTCATTTTACAAGAAATTTTTCAATGCAACTATAGTCTTATTTTATGAGAGTTGCAAGAAATTTTATTCTGTTATCGCAGTTGTCCGTTCAGTTTTCCTTTGACTTTTGTAAGGAACAAAGGTGCATTTGTTTATCTATCAATCTTTTTAGTAGTGAGTTATCATTTCTCTCAGCAATGGCCTTGTTAGAACCTGAAAGATTAACTCTCCTTATGATGCGAGGGTATGGCGATAAGAAAAGGTCATATCAAGATGGCATGATTTTATTCAGCGACACTTTCCCTGATCGTCAGCTCATTTCGAAATCAACTGTCTTTTGTATAGTTAATCGGTTTGTACGAACTGAGTTAATTAGAGACGAGCGACGATCTGGCAATCCTAAATCTAGTACGAATGATGAGAAATCTTTGCACATTTTGTTAAGTTTAAAGGAATCTTCTCTCACCTGTATCCGAACAGTAGCTCAATAAACACAGTCAAGTAAATCGTCAGTCCAAAGAGTTTTCAAGATCCACAATCATCATCTGTTTAACTTATAATTGGTACAAGAACTGATTGAAGATACCTTCGATCGAAGACTGGAATATTGCAAAAGAATGATGCTACAGTGCGACAGAAATCCTCATTTCCATTCTGGACTTGTTTCTCTGACGAAGCTACCTTTGACATGAATGGGTCTGTAAACCGAGAAAACATGAAGTACTGGGGCACTGAGAATCCTCATTTGATAAAAGAGCATCACATTCAATATTCTCAGAAAGTCAACGTTTAGGTTGGAATTTTGTGTAATCATGTCATTGGGCTGTTTATTATTGACAATAATTTGACATTTAAAAAGTATCTTGATGAGTTAACAAATACCACCATACCGGCAATAGGAGTAATCGTGCGGGACGCCTTTGACAATTTTTGGTTTCAACAAGATGGAACTTAAGGAAGAACGCTAGTACAGTGCCGTATAATTTGATAGCCAACTAAATTAAGTAATACTTGCTTATAAATATAAAAATTTATTCCATTGAATAAAAATATTTTCAATTTAACTATTCAGCTATT
>JABFQD010005801.1:0-10369 GCA_022817045.1 Psix sp. ZL-2020
ACAAATATTAAATAAATATTTTTCAATTTAAAATTTGTTAATAGAATTTATTAATTATTCTGATTTTTTACTTTAATTTCATTAAAATTTCCAAAAATGATCTATTTAAATAAAATTTACAATACATATACAATTCTAACTCTTACTATGAAAAATCAGAATTGTGGACTTATACCCTTCTATGGCACTTGTAATTATTTTAGTTATAATACTCCAAATTTTAGTCAAACAAATGTGAAAATAACGGTTAAATGTATTTCCAATGATTATTTATGCATATTTTCTTAACGTTTTGCAACACAATACACTCGTGTATTATAAAGCAAATACATAGTAACTCTAAAAATAATGGGTATAACAAAGACGACCGTTCATGTTTACACTTAACAATAACAAGTACGTCTAATGATATACTTTCATAGCGTATCATTCAGATTAAATTCAAATTAAGTTCATAGTACGCGACCAAGATTTATTTTAAAATATTCAACTTGGATGAAAAATTCATTTTTCATAATTACAAAAAATGCGTTATTATTTTGAAATGTAATTAAATGAAAAACTCGTTTAATATCATTAATTGTTACATTTATAAAAACGTACATGTGTTTATTATATAGTTAAAAAACATAAAGGACATTCATTATTGTTCAAAAATTAGAAATTATCTTAATAGATTTGTTACAGTAGAACGAAAAAAGATAATGAATTATTTTGAAAAAACACTTAGACTAAAATAAAACTGAATTTATTTATAATAAAAGGTAAGAAAAGCTAACTGAATTATTAATAAATGTAAAATAATTCAAATAACCATATGAATTGCGTTAAAAATAAAATAAATTAAAAATTCTTAGTAAATCGAATCTTTGCTGTTTATATATATTTATATAGTTTACTTAGTTATTTAGTTTATATATTATATATATTTTGTGAAGACTAGGACATCTGCATTTATTTTACCATTTAAAATGATAAATAAAATATTGTTGTATACAATTTTAACAACTTTTCGCATGGACTTCATTTTGTTTTTCGGCACCTTATTATTTTTTTAACAAATAATTCAATTCAATTTTTAATTCACAAAATTAAAAAATGCATTAAATTGAGTCTATATGAATTAAAACGCACACTTGCAAAGGATATGTATGCATACATACATAAAGACTATATGTTTACAAATAAAATTATCAATACAACACAAACTATTGTCCCAAAAAAAATCTTTACGTAAAATAAATAAGATAGTTTTAGAGAAAAAACAATATTGGTTTGAAACAGTAACCTTATTCTGATTAAAAAGTGATAAATATTTTCGAGACTTCATCTAATCTGCTATTTATTTGAGTCCTTAAAATTTATAATATTTCATCATGTTTGATTTTTTGAGATGTAGAAACACTAGATATATCATATTGATTCAAATAATTCAAATATTGTAAATATCAGTAAAGGAGTACACTTAATTCAAGCTTAAAGTGAATATGCATAAACGCCCAAGAATGTGCAGGTCGCCATGGTTCTCCGTATCTCTCTATTTTCATTTAGTTACCACCAAAGAACAAGCACGTGTGTTGTTCAAAAGCGAAGAAAGATAGTAAGCTTAAGGAAGTAAGTACAAGGAAGACAAAAAATCAACTCACGCGGTCCGAGACGAAGAGAAAGAAGTACATTTTAACAGGAGGGGCCAAGGTGGATTTGACCGGCCGTTGCCCTTCTTCGTTACGAGTCAAAGCGACGGAGCAACTTTCCCCCTCAAGACCAAATTTATCTACCCGTTGTGACCTTCACTGTCATTTTCTATTTTCTATTCGAAAGTGAGCTGATTTTGTACAATAAACTCAAAATCAATATAATAAATGAAATTATAATATTTGAATTTACTTTTTAATTTAAAACCACCATCTTTAAAATTAAATTTTAAAACTATTTTCAACAGAACAATAAAATTACAAGACTGAAATATTGGTTGTCGCTTTAAAACATCTTTTACTCTCAACTAGAAACTAGCATCGTACAACAGCTGTCACGATAAAATGTGATAATTTTGTCAATTTTATGTGTTCCTTTAAAATATTTTACATAATTTAAGAGTGATAAATATTTTTACAAGTTTTTTTCGACTCTTAAGGACAATGTTTGTTGGTTATGAGTATTAAAATTGTACAATTTCTTTTATCTGCAAAAAACTGAAATAAATTGAACATTTCCTTTTTCATATTTATAAAATAACTTTATAATTATGAATTGCATAATTTACACTATATTTTTAATCATAAATAATAATGTATGAACGATTAAAAAAAACCAATATTAAATATTCAAAACTAGTGATAACCAATTGATTGTATTTTTTTATATTTTACCTAGTTATATGCTTCATTCATTATTCTTCCGTTACTCAGTTTAGCACTAAATACAAGACCATTTCCAGTAATGAGAACTATGATTCCATCAATGAATCATTCCTAAACGATCCGGTAAAAATCTTCCATCCTTGTCGGATAAGAATTAAAAATTTTACAGAAATATTTTATAACCAATATACTTTGATACTTTGTTTTCTTTGTTCGCAGTGTTGAATATAAATTAGCATGGAATGAATCCATTTCATTATAACATTTCTTTTATATTTTGTTGTTTTATGTTTATCGTGTTTCTGTTATACTTATTATTATTCAGATGTTTTCGAAAATTGTTCGAAAAATATCAAGAAATGAACATAATTAAATGTATTTAAGAATTTATTAACTCTATGACTTGATCAAAATAAACATCACAAACAAATTGTTTCTATTAATAAATATTCGTTATGATATGTGAATAAAAGTTTCAATTTCAATTATAAAACATAAAGAATATTTACCTTAAAAAAAGTTCAAAATTACAATTAAAAAATTTGATTCAACGAAACAGTATTAACAATATCAACAAACAAAAACTATGTACGATAAAATAGAATTCATAGAAATAATTCACCGAAGAAATTACTTTTGTGAATAATCAGAAAATAACTACTTGCAAATTGCTTGATTAACTGTCACTTCCGATCGTTTCGAGGTCACATATTGCATGCGAAAAGTACAGTAGGTATATATGATCTCACAATAGCAAGAATTACCGGAATAAAATTGTAAAGGTATTATTAATAGTTGACGCAAGAGTTTAAATACCAATTATCGTGCATTTAGAACATGTAATATAAAACATGTTTCGGATAATATGTATTAAATATTAGAGATACAACAATATTTCATATTTTCATGCATGAGCGAAATTGGAAAATCCTTTGTTTCAGGATTTAAAATTCAAAATCTGGCTTACAACACAATCGCCTGAAATGATTTTTATTTGATGTATGACTTTTGGAAACTTTTCACAGACACTAAAAGAATTTAAAAAACACTAATATTTAATTCGTAATAATAAAAAGATATTTTTTTAATATAAATGTTTAATGAAGTTCAGATTTATTTATTTATTACTTTCTTTTAAACTGATCATTTTCAAATGCATTTTATATCTGATATACATAAATTCAAATTTTAAAATTATTCCCATTATTTTTCATTTTTAAATAAGATTATTTTGTAAATAAAACGATAGCATTAAACGAATCTTAAAAAAAGCTGTTATAATTGCATCACATTTCACAAGCAGTTAATAATATGAAGTTCATTGCATCATGTTTGTACGTTGCACCAAATTTTATTTCAGTTGTGATAATTTTATTAAAAAGCTCGTTTTAGTGAAATTCGCACTTATTATAATGTTGAAAGAATGACTTCAATTTAAAAAATGACGTTACTGTGGCATATGTTTCTTACTAATATGATATGAAGTAGAGTATTAATTGATAAGTCCTTGTTTGCAGTACTTTAACTTACCGGTGTAGATTTCTATTAGAATTATTTAATCTTCTTAACTACTAATAAATTATAAGAATTACTTATAGCAAAGTAGTCGGTTAAAAACATGTTTTATGTTGCATCGCGTTATCAATATAGTATCAATACCATTTTCGTCATACATTCAAGGAATTTTATGTGACCTATTCTAGAATTCTACCAATGAACGTCTTCGTAAAAGTTTTCGTAATCGATGACTAAGACGAAGACTTCATCGTATTCACGAGAAAAAGCGTACCGCGGACGAAGTAATAAACGAAAAACTATAAATGTATCCAATCTGAGCATATTATTTACGATAATTGAAACCATAATAATTTTGAAACTTTATTTGTTATAAATTTTAAAACTATTTTTTTGGCATTTTATGTATTCGATAATTTTCCTTTCGAAGATTCTAATTTTCCTCATACAGTCATTGAGTTATATAGTAATGGAAAATATAGCAATTTGTATATTTAAAAATGTAACTCATTCTAATTTTACACATTATTCTGGAAATTAAATAAATATATTTTGTTTCATAGTTTTTTTTTAGTTGAATTAATTATTATTGACGTCATTGCTTGATTAATGGTTTACAAACAATAAAAACACTAAAATTGATTGTTTGACATGGAGTAATGCGAATGCTTATTTAGAAAGTATGCAGAATTCGAAAATCAGGATGATAAATTGGTTGAAGTTATTTGATCGAATAGGTTGAATAAATAGAAACAAAATAAATTTCAAAGACGCCAGTTTATTAACCATTATGATAACATTCAAACAGAAAATGAAAATACTAAGTGATATGAAGAGAGAATTTGATGAAAAAAAATACAGAAATTCATTTGGCAGTCTTAACTTGAGCATCAATTCGCGTGAACATGTGTATATTTACTTATACAATTATTATTTATAGACCTAATTTATTCGAATAAACATCGAATTCTAGTCATAACTTCTCACTATTCAATGGATTAATCAATAATTGTTTTCTATGTGGATTAACGAGCTTTCAGTGAGGCACAAATGAGTAGATAAAATAACCGCTTATATAATTGAGATACAATGCAGCACGTTAATCTTAGTAAAAGATGTTGATTTATGTTTATATGTGATATCTCAACTTTTTAATAAGCAATAGTAATAATCTTTCATCAAGAAATAGTCTAGGCGGTCGCGCTAAAACGTTTACTTTCAGTGTATGGCATATACATAAATAAAATTTTATAAAATATTCCAAAATATTATTTCTATCACGCAACTTTATTTTCTATATATATATTATATATACATATATATGACCCTATATATGTATATATGATTAATATTGTTATCATCTAATGGATTGCGCATTTTTGCTTAGACGAAGGCAGTTACTTGTACACAAGGACGGGGCGCGATATTGTTCGCACGACACTAATATAAGGCATTTGATAATTCACTCATACAATAAAATGCTTTAAAGGCATTGTACATACATGCGCGCATATTGACACTTTCTTGCATAAACTTCGCGGCTTGATCCCTTTAAGTTCGTTCACGTTTCATACATGGAATGACAAAAAATATATCCATTTATTAGATGCCTGGCATGCATCTTAATACATAATTCATATGTCTGATCAATTTTTATATACCCTCTGAATCTGAATCAATTAAAAGTACTGCAAACTTACTGAATATTTATTCATCCTCCAGTTGCTTTCATTGATTCACATTTAAAGAGCATCATGAGTGGTATATCAATGTATTCAACAAATGACAATTTTTACAAAGCGCATATTATTATCCGACAA
The DNA here is from genome assembly GCA_022817045.1 of Psix sp. ZL-2020. Taxonomy (NCBI): domain Eukaryota; kingdom Metazoa; phylum Arthropoda; class Insecta; order Hymenoptera; family Scelionidae; genus Psix; species Psix sp. ZL-2020. The sequence goes on from JABFQD010005801.1 coordinate 5,696, forward strand.
AAATTTACGTTGCAGTCTCATTTTAGAATCCTCAGTATTTCGTATTCGCATTTGTTATTCTATTTCAGTATCCATATGAATATTTACAATTATTTTTGCAGCACAATTTGTTTCCAGTGATCACATCAACTTGAAGATGATTTACAATTTTATTTGTTACAGCGAAGAATTGTCCGTCGGATTGATATATTTATCGTAAAAATGTCTCCAAAAATATAGTTACTTTTATAATCACATACCCTTATATGTAAGTTTAACGATAATATAAAAAACCTGAGCATTAATTGTTTACAGAATGTCAATGTTGGAATGTACTAATGTTACAAATATAATTTGATAAATAGGTTTTAAACGTAATTTTGTGTGAGCTTGACATCTTTTTCGTCATTCAAAGTTTCTCTTCCAGATAAAACAGAAAGGCAGTTGTGAAAAACGTTTCACCAAATTTAAGAAACGAGAATTCATACATTGTAAACTCGCTAAAGCTTTGAAAAAGAAAGAAAAAAATCAAATACTTTTGTTTATTTGTCAATAAGCTACTTTATGAATATTTATTGGAAAAAATAATAAAATGGCAGTATGAAAATACAACTGTTACGAAACTTTACGATGTTACAGATTTTCAGTAGTTTCGATGCAAGTCATAGTTTGCGTTTACAACAAGGAAGTTGGGGTATGTTCTCAAATAAAAAATATACCAGATGTAAAGTGAGTGATATCAAATATATACTGCAATATCGTAATTAAATATCAGTCTAAATAATTGATATCAAATGCACTTTTTTCTTTATAATAAATTACATTTTTTCAAAGATTGAAATTACATACAACTTTTCACAGTTCATCATTACTTTCTTCTTTGTTCTTAAATTTAATTTTTTTGAGCTTCACGATTTCATTTGTTTTTCAAATATTTCAATCTTTTTTTCTAGAAGAACGAATTAACTTTGTGAATTAGTTTTAACTTAGACAAATTTGTTGTAATATATTTTCAATAATGTTTGAAATTGCCTCAACTTCCCAAATGGTAACCGTTTTCCACTAAAAACATTTCAGACAATTTACTCAATCTCATTACTTTGTATACAAATTTTAAAACTAATGAAATGCTTTTTCAATGCAAGACAGAGAAAGTGCTTGTGAGACTCAAAAAGGGTGCGAGAGAGACGGTGGATGGGAATAAGTAAAAAAGATGAAAGAAATAGAGTTGAAGAGAGATAAAAAGAGATGATTGCAGAGGAACTAGAGCTAATTGTGTTGTTCTTAAGACTATTGTTATATTAGTCAAACTAAAATAGTAGACCTTGGTTAGTGTAAAAATTGTTCGTAGTTAAGCATCGGACATCTGAAATTTATATTAAAAATATAAAAATATTGAAAATTCTGATAAGTATAAAGTTCACAAAACTTCAATCTCATGTGGCGCACATTATTTTGTCTTTCGATTTTTTTATAATTCAAATATCATTTTGAAAAACATTGTGATTGAGAGTATCACGACTATGCTAATTTAAAGTATCTTTGTATAAATACAAAGATCAACAAAGTTCTTTATTTATATCGAGAAGACTTTCCTTTGTTTCGAATGCTCGCTGTACAAAGAGTGACAATTAGATGGCTTGGATTTGGTGGACAAAAACATTTTTGACATTTATTTTCACCAACAACTTTGTAATATTAAAATTAGATCGACGTGCAGCTTGCTCATTTATTTATTTAAAAAACCGTCTAAACTGAATTTGCCCTAAACAATAAAAATGCAAGTGTTTTTCGCGAGCGAAGCAATATGTACCAAAAAAATTACAATACAAATTAGGGAGCGCAAAGAATAGAATATGGAAGCGTGGAAAGATGAGGGTGTGAGTGAAAAGAAGAATAAATGAGAGAAGAAACAAGACGGTATGATAAGGTGTATAAGAAAAAGAAAGTTGGACAACAAGAGAAGGGAATAAATAGGGAGAAAGGGGTGGAGAGGTGGGGGAGGAGGAGGAAAGAAAAGAGGCAAGCGAGCAAGCTTCGACGAAGGGTTCATGTGTTTAGGGGTCGATGTTGCCCTTGCCCTGGAGGCCAAGGGAAAGGTCGGTGACGAGCTGGCGATAGATGAGCGGGTCGATGTTCTTGCCGAGTTGATAAAGCATGAACCAGTCGCCGATCTGGCAAGCGTTGGCAATACTGCTGATCTGGTCCTGAGACGAGAGTCGAGATCGTGCCCTGAGTAGGATCAGCCGAAGTTTGGGCGAAAAGAGTACAGCAGCACGGTAGAGCAAACTGAGGCCGCTGAGCAGTGAGAGAAGGATGAACCAGAACCAGAGGAAGACATAAATCTTCTCGTTGACGATATTGAGCGGCAACACACAGAGACCGTCGAATTTCTGGACCGAACCAGAAGCACCATATTTGTGGAAGGTGCACTTGGTAACTTTAGGGAAGACACGAGACATCGGATCCACGCGCTCTTCTGGCTCCATCTCGGTGAACCTGACTACTTCAGAGCCATAAGTGGTAAATTCGCCGCCAAGGAAGAAGTCGACGAAGTAGATTTGACTGACGACGTTAATAAAGTTGAGGAGTTCACAGAAAAAGAACTTGAAGGCGTAGAAGTTCTGCGAGTGAAGATTACGCTGGAAATAGTCAACAAGGAGCTTGCGTCGATCTTTTTTGCAATCTTCACCGATGATCGGACAATTGAGGTCAAGCACGAGCATCTTGATACGTCCGCCTTCCCAGGATTTCCAAAGGTACCTCGGCACGTAGAAAAGCATCGCCTGGAAAAAGAGACAAAAGCAGACCCATTGGTAGTATTTGTGGTACTTAATTTCGTCGTCCCCCTCAACATGAGAGGCGACTCCTGGCTGCACGACATCCTTGCCCACAATGCCCACGCGGTTGGGGATCGTGAACGTAGAGTAAATCCAGCAGTAAGTGTCCATCACGTGCAGCGGAATGTCATCGACGATGCAGTCGATCGGGTCGCCGATGTATTGTCGAGATGTCACCAGCAGCGAAAACGCTATCAGGATGATCACCGTGGCTTTATAATGTAGCCGAAAAACATTGTTGTCGATACACACCGCATCAAGCTTCAACAGGCCCTTCACCGAGCCGAACACGTCAAACATGGCCGCACGATTTCTTCCAACCGAGCAGTGTCAAATCCTAATCTCTCCTTACGGATTTTTTCAACTTTTCACCACACAACTTTTCTCCTCGCACTCGACTCTGTTCACCCACTTTGCTTTAATATTATCACTTTTGTCCACTTCTTCTTTATTAACTCGGCCTTCTTAGGCTGCCGCTGTCGCTGCTACTTCTTCTCCACTGTTCCCTTCTGCTTCTTTTCTCCACGCCTCGAATTGTCGCTCACTCAGACACACCGACGCATCGGCAATCGGCATCCAACGATCGCTACTTCTTGCGCTTCTTGTTGTCCGATTCTCGACTGCTCGCTTCTCGTTTCTCGATTCTCGATTCTCGTTTCTCGCGTACTCAGCGTTGGCACTCGGCAGCGTAACGCTTCACTCGAATCAAGCTGTCTCACTCGCGAGCACACAAACGCCCTGTACTTTCCAGCTTGTACCACGACGAGCCTTACTCTCCTTCGGCCGATTTCGGTCGCGCTCGACTCGCACGCTCACTCGGACCTACCGCCAGCTAGCGACCGTGCATTCCACATTGCTTCGTTCGCGCCAACACACCTTAACCATACCAAAGCATCTCCAGCTGAGCCCCCCCAAGCCCCCCGCCCACCCCCTCAACTCTAACCAAAAGTTAATGCAATGTTGTCAGATCGCACGCTTCATCTCACGTCATCCTTGCTCTCATCTGCCTTATCATGCTTCGTTCGCGCTATTTCTTCCCTAAAGCCAAATATATTTCTTAATAAACTACAGTTTTGGCTTTTATAAACAATTTTCACGAAACAGCGATATATTTATTTCATATTCGTCTCAGTCTAAATCCATCGGTTGGAACATTTTCTTAGAATGGTGATCCAATCTGCTACATGGTCACTTGTTTTTATATTATTGCTTATAATGCAGTCATGTCTGCAATACATACTTTGATATACATAAATCACTTTGAAGAGCTTTAATGTACAAAATATTCATAAGACAAACAATTTGATTGTAAATTATATGTTATTGCATTGACATAAATTTTAAAAATATGTATTTTATTCAACATTAGAAAAAATCAAAACTCAAGAATTTTATATAATTTACATGTAATTATATTACACAGTAACCATTTCTTCTTTTTCAATTTCAGTTTTACATAGTTTTGAAAAAAAATAATTTTGTTAATTAATATGCTGCACTTAAAAATTAACTTTTAAGTCGTTGAACCCATTCATATAGTACATAAATATTTTTCATTTATTACGAAATTTGTAACATTTTATCAGTATTTTCTTCTGAAAAAACTTTAATCAGTGTTAATTGAAGATGAATGCGGTTTGAAATTTATTGCATAAAGTTAGAGATAATTTCAAAATATCTCATTCGAATGATATTCCAGATAATTTCTTATAATATTGGGTTTTAAACAAGCTGAGATTTTCATTCTGTTCAAATTTATAACGGCTTTAAAGTCAATTAGAATGGAATCCTAACTTTATGAAAGTAAAATTTCGGAGAAATTATGTGACTAAATAGTCTGCATAAAATATGATTC
>JABFQD010005802.1:0-10369 GCA_022817045.1 Psix sp. ZL-2020
CGATTTATAATAATCGTCTTAACAATAAACGAAACGTTGGAGTAAAAGTAATAAAACACAATATATTAGTTTTGCATGTAAAATGTTTTTTGCCTATTGATTTGTTGATATTTTCGTATTTCAACAATTTGTTAAATAAATAACAGCAGAAGAAAAATTAACTAAATGAAATTCTATTACAAAATTTATGATCAATATTTTAAATGGGTTTAAAATAAGAAATATATTTTCGCAATTAAATTGAACTATCTCTTCATTGACAAGAAAATATCCTCGTAAATTGACATTAGTTTCAAACAATGAAAGTCTACAATTTATTTAAAACAGGATTCTCGTCCAAACTACTCATCGAATCCTTACAAATATACTCCGTCATTTGTCCCTAACTCAAACTTCAATCTTCCGACGACACCTTCTTCATACAAACCTGTCGAAACTCTAGAAAACAAACTTGACCAATACATTGAACAAATCCGTAATCTTCATGGCCAATCTGAACCGATAGAGGTCACTTTAGACGAGGAACACAACACAAGCGAAGATCTTCTGAATGAATCTCTGTCAGAGGATGGCATTCCAAGTGGTGCAAAGTCGGATTTAGTGTCGACTAAGCCAAACGAAAATAGGGACTTGCAAGCTGAAGTCAACTTGGGCCAAAACAGCGATGTTAATGAGCACGACACAGAAGGCGCTGATAAGTTTACGACAGCAGTTGATGTGCCAGTTTCCAATACAAATCCAGAATCTGTTGCACCTGTGACTGACCAAAATAATATGACGATTGCATCACCAGTGGTCGAAATAGTTGAGGAATGTCCACCTAAGGCCGAGCAGAAAGAAGATCATATTGAAACTGTTTCTAATCCGGAGAATGAAACTGTTGAAGAAGTAACTAAACCACCAACGGAAGAAGTCAAATCGGAGCAGTTTGAAGACCAACAAGAAAAGAATGGAACAATAATAATTGAGGACAAGGACAGCGATAGTCCAAATAAAGTTGAAGTTGAGCAAGATCCTAATTACAATGCTCAAAATTCGGAGTATTATGTGGAACAAGGCCCAGCTTTAAATGCTGATCAGAATTACGAATATCAATCTGTGGACCAAACTCAAGACGGCGAACAGAATTACGAGCAAAATTATGATCAAAATTATGATCAGAGTTATAATCAGGAGTACGATCCAAATTACAATCAAAATTATGAACAGTACAATTACCAACAAGACCAGGACCAGGTTTACGAAACAAACGAGGAATTTGCTGGTTCTCAACAATATACCGAAGAAAATGTTAATCAGCAGTTTAAATATGATTATGACGACCCTAATGCGAGTGAACAGTACGAAAATAAAGATAACTATGAACATTTGAATTATGAGCAGAACAATGAACAAGGGTACACGGAACAAACACAAAATCTAGAGGAGAACTTGCAAGACGCGAATAGATACGACCAAGAAACATACGAGTACGCCGAACAAAATGAACAAGGTTACGCAGATACAGAACCAGCTGCACAGCAGAATGAACAAGGTTCTGAAAATACAACTTCAGTAAAGCCTGATCACTCTGATTCAGAGAGTACCATTGAGAGAAACACAGCGTCTCACGCAGAAAGTGATTTTGATTTTAATTGAAGCAGTAATTAAAGTCGTTTGTTTCAATTAAAATTGAAATTCAGAATGGGCTAAATGCCAAAATGCTTTCTATTGAGAGAAACACATTTTTGAGTTTACGTAAATAAGAGGTTTGATTATTAAGAGAATACCGTGAAGTTTGATGTTATATAATTTGATTATGAAATTTAGCCCGTTTTGATTTCAATTTTTTCAATTATTCACTATGGACGATTTATTCATTTTGATTGTGTTTTAATTTATTTATGTTTTTATCGAGAAGTCATGATTCAGCGTAAAAATATGTTTGAAGTGAATTAACAACGTAATTTTGTTCTAAAAATGTTACATTGAAATTATTTACTACAGTTTTTCAAGTTAGTTCTTTTTACTATACTGAATATAATGAAACGACTTGTTAAACGTGAAGAAATTAGAAACATGTTTTGATAATAGTATGATGGATAGGCATTTTGTTATTTAGAATGATTCATTTTTACAGAATAGTTAAAAATAGAAAAGTCAATATTTTTTATCCAATTATTTTGTACCGCTGATAATTTGAATCATTAAAGTCTTGATTGCGTTATGCATTTTGATTACAAAATTCAAAAACGCTTAATATGTTTAAATGATAGACAAAACTTATTGCTCGTGACATTTAATATCAAGTAAGATAATACTGTAAGCGAAAATAAATTGCAATATGAATTCAGCGTCATTTTGAATTAAATACTTTAAAGATATTAACTTAAAAAAGTGCAGTTTTTAGTGGAGTATTAGAACTAAAAATATCTTCTTTGAGAATATATTAAATTTGGCGTGATTATTCTTAGTAATGAGACCATTCATCAATTATTCATATTTTCGCACTTCTGGCTTAATACTGTGAAATCCTTGAATCATAAAAATTAATCTAATTACTTAACGTTATTTTAACTATTTTAAAACTATGCTATCAATGAACCATGTTGTAAACTAATTATGACAAATGCATTACATTAATAATTTAGTTTCAAAACATACTTATAAAATGTACATACTCGAAATAAATATTGAATATACGGCTACAAAATAATTTACATTCTAAGCTTTTCAAGCTATTAATTTGCTCAAAAATAATAATCACATAACTAATCATCATCATTTTTTAATTCAGTTTTTATTTATTGATTTCAACATTTCGATTGAGTAAGTTTCTTCAAAACTTCCATTCCTTCATTATAATGTGATTAACGTACTTGAAAGTACACACCTTTATTAGCTAAATAAACAATTTTGTAGAATAAAAAAGAAGCCAAGTTGAAAATAAAAGAAATTGAAAATAACACAAGCAATATTTCAATTTGAATCCACAATTCCTAACATATGATACTAATTCATTACAAGAAAATCAATTTCAGTCAGTTGGGTCGTAATTATTACGAAATTTCTATTAATACAATTGAGAAATTCTTCACGATAAATGCAATTAACTTCGATAAGCCGTAATCCTCGATAAACATTAAGTTTTGAGAAATGTTCATTTTAAAGTTCATTACTCTGCGAACTTGTAATATCTGAGTATGGATTTTCGCACGAGGAAAGCAGCAGACGCGAACGTCGCACTTGAAATTGCGCGTGATCGCGCCTGTAAGGCGCCACGTTTTCACGGAATAACATGCAAGCGACTCTATCGAAGCCAATCGGCGAATGCGCCAGCGCATACGGCATCGTCCAGAGCGCGGATCTGTGACACAGCCAGCGGATCAGCCAAGTTCGGGCCTCTTCATATTTTGCCAAACGTTCCCTTTAAGTCTCGTTGTTTACATTGTTTGCGGATGACAGGTGTTTTGCGCGAGCCTGACGTGTGCGTGATTCGATGCCTCGCCTCTCTTTGTCTCGGAACAGCCTCATTATCACCTAACGTGAATCCTGTGCGAACTCATCTCTAACCGCATTATTATTTCCTGCAAAATTACAAAGTCTGAGTGATTTTTTTTGAACGTTTAAACAACATTTTTGAGCATCAGAAAGACATTAGGTATTATTATTGACTTTAACAGTTTTCATTTTCCACGATTTTTTTTTCTATTAATAAACATAATTGTTGAATTTCACATTTGGACTTGATTAAGAAGCCGTGCATAATAAATAAGTAAATTAATAATAAATAAGTAGATGTTAATTTTTGTAATTTAAATATACAGGTTTGGGTGAAGTATTTTTAAAAAGTAGAGTTTCTTTATTGATTAAGAATGTTTTTTTTAACGTTAAAAAGGAGAATTTTTGTATTTCAGTTATTGAAAGAGGATTTTAAGTGATTTTGAAAATATAAAGTCGTGTCTGTAACGCAGGTGAAATTTGTTTAAATTGCAAACGATTTGCGAGTTTGTAATTAGCTGTAATTGTTTTTTGTCACAATTAAAAATGCTTTGATTTAAAGCAATGTTTTTATAAATGCACATGAATAAATTTGAATCATAAATATGTTATTGAATATTTCGTGAGGTTTAAAAAAGACTTTAGTAAGCACGGCGCAACATAAAGAACTACTGTTTTTCAGGTAAACAAGTCTTTTTTGATTTGTCATTTTTTCTCTGTTGATTTTTGAATTGCAATTTTTACAATTACATTTTTTTCTTTTTTTATTGCATAGAGCAAGTTTTTAAGCAGCAGATAATTAATATTAAAAAATCATATTAACAAGTATAATACAATTTCTTTTTATTCTATATTTTATTAATCTATATTGTAATTACTTTTCGTAGCTTTGTGAAATATTCAATCTCATAGTCAGGTTTTAAACCGGTAGAATTACTATAATTATTGCAATTATCTATGCAATTACTCTTCAAATGATATCACAAATTATGTTAACATTAATCTGTTTATTGTGACAACAGTTTGTATTAAGTGTATTTGCTACAGCCATCGAGAAACAAAAATTCGACATTCAAATTTGTTACCATTTCTTTTCAATTGTATTTTTAGAAATTGAAAATCAATGCAGAAAAGATATAGGATTAATGAAGTAATCAAATTTTATTACTTTTCTTAGGTTGAATTGATTTTCTAAATGAACATTTTTCTTTTCTATAAAAATAGAAAGTAATTGATATTTTACTACTTTGTGAAAATAGTACAAAATACAAATAAAAAAGTTCACTTTATCATTATTTCCCTTTTTGTGGTATCAGTTTATAAAAAACAGGTGTTATATAAAATAAATCTAAAAAAAAAGAAAAAACAACATTAAAGTAGAGCTTTACAATTGTTACATATTTTATATTTCCTGTATAAAGTTCAATAGTTCAAAAAAATTATACTACCAAACTCCCGATAGATTTCCTTGCATAAATCTCAGTAAAATAAAAATCATAATTTTTCAATTCCAGTAAAGTGAATATAAAAACATTAATTTTATTAAAATATTTTTACAAAAAAAAATAATATCATTTTTATTGTATAAATTGATTAGAAAAATATGCATAAAGTTTTAGTGAGTCTTGAATCGAGCTAAAATGAATATTTTAGTTTATTATTCTAACTTTATAATTTGTTTAAATTATAATATGATAGTTAATAATTAACGACAATAATGAAATAATAATATTAAATATGCATCGTTTCTTTGTGGTGGTTCTATTATTAACTCCTTAAAGAACTAGATTTTTGAAGAATCGAAAACAAAATGGAATATTATATTATAAATAAGATCAATAATTAACACAGTGACAAATTTTGTAACTTATAAATTACAATGCAATTTTGTTTATATGGATAATTAGAAATCTCTCTTTCTAAAGTTTCGGCGAACGACTGATAACTTTGCAGAAATGTAATTTAAAATACAGCTAATCAAATATTCTGAAGTATAAATAATAATTTGTAGCTAACACTTATTAATAAAAGTTTATTTAAATTTTGACGAAAGAATTTAATAAAACATGCTTCGTACATTTCAATCAATAATATAATACGCAACATAGCTCATTTTCGTATATTCAAGTTTTGGTATTAAATTTATCATAGACATATTTATAAAAAAAAAAAAAAAAACAAATGTTCGAAATTTGATAAGATCATTGTTGGCATTTTTAATCTCCAATATAAATAAATAATTAAAATTAGAATTCAAATTTAGAACTTAATTATTTCTAATACTTCAAAACTTGTCTATTTAATGAACAAACAAAATATTGAAAAACACGTAATTAATTGAGTTTGACTGCAACCATGATGTAACCACCTTAATAATGGGAGTCGCGATCACACCGAGTGCATTAAAGGTGACGGTCTGGCCCAACGATCGATGACCTGTTTTGTGTTCTAACCTCAAGCAGAGCGGCGCCCGATAACGATAGCGAGGCGGCAATACTCGCGCGCTAGTGGCCAGTCATTTTTTCGGCACGCTCGACAGTGGTTGACAAGCTCTGTACAGAATTGTCCATCTTCTTTCGCAGTTCTTCGATTTTTCATTTTTCAAGCATACTTTTTTCACGCCATTCACAGCTGATCGACGCTCCCGCCAGTCTGCCAGCTGTTTCTTTTCCACGGCGTGAACCAATCACGTTTCAACTAGGATCCAAACAGTGACTCGTAAGTTTTCTTTTCCTTTGTCAGCGCGCACATTGTTTATAACCACTTTTATATCTTCTTAAATAGCATTCTATATTCCATCGCGATTTGTTGCTCTCCTTTTCTATAACGTTTTCTCATTCTTTGACATTCATTTTTTGTCTTACTTTTCGATCGATTGTTGTAAATGAAATGTCCAATTGAAATAAAATTAAAGACAATTTGAAATTATGGAGTTCTTCAGAAGAGAGATGAAAAATTAATGAAAAGCTTTTAATTGATGATTGGAAAAGAAACTGATAATGGACGGATCGATGTTTCAGTGCATTCAAATTGAAGAGAGCATGAATTGTTAGAGCAACTAGACAGAGATGAAGATACTGATTGATGAGATCATTTAAATAATCGATAAACGTGAAAATTAATTTTGGAGATAACTATCGTTTAACGATGTTTCTTACATTAGCTTTATTATCTCCACGTTGCAATCAAGGCAAACTATGTAATGTCAATTTTAGATGCCATTAGCAATAAAATATGTCGCAAAAAGAATTGTGAAATATTTTTTTCAATTGCGTTGACTTGTTTTTATACGTTTCAATCGTGTAAGATATAATAGTTTTGTAATAAGAGTCGTTCATAATATTGATGTGCAACATATTTGTGGGTTTCTTAATCAGATAAGTGTAAATGAACAACAATGTCTTTGAAAAATGATAAGTGTAATACACTGCAGTCATGCTTTTGATAATCATATAATCAAATGCGACGTGTTGAAAGAACAACTTTAATAACTTGTCCAAATTCTTCACATGTTTTTTCATTTCTTAACAACACTAAATTGAGTTTATTCCATTGTTGTACATATTTTTTTCCTTAATGACGTACATATTTCAAATTATTCAATATTCTACAAACATAAGAATCTCAAACATTGTTTCATATTAGTAAAGGACAGACAATACAGTTCATATAAGCACGTCCTTTTTTAATACAAAACACTGTAAATTTCCGAATGAACCAAAAACAAGATGACGAATTATTAAATATACAAAGTCAATAAATTACTTGTGCTAATAATTAACGAAATAAAGTCAATAATTAATGCAACTTTCGTTCGAGGGGAGGGGGGGGGTGTTTTAGTGTCCCTTAATACATAAATTTTCATTCAGCACACACATTTCCTGGTATAGGAATATGATATATGTATATATAATATATAATTTCGTCATAATCAATCTAATCTTAAAATAACTCCAAATAAATGTTATCTATAATTTGTATTTGTTGCCTTAAAGTCGCTTTTTAATATAAACATATTGAGCAAAATATATGTTTTGTGTTATTGTTAATTTTAGTAATATATTTTATCTTTTGTGTTTCAGTCGACAAGTAATCAAATTATTTTCCTCTTTGATTCGACACGAAATGTTATCAAACTTTTAAATAATTCAATGTGCTTGTTCAATTGAAGAATTGAGGTTCAAAGGTTCACAAAGACAGTCGTTAAGTGAAAGCGTCTTTTGTCAACAATTATTGTTTTTTATGTTACATCCAAATTCATATTTGGAGTCAACATTTGTCTTGTAAAAGAAATATATCAATTAATATCTTATATTTGCAAATAAATCAATTTTAGAATATACAGTTTTATTTATTTTTGAAAAATGATTTTATTTTGATCCTCTATTGATTATGACTTGTGGCGTCTTTGTCTTGTGTGTAATATCTTCCTCTCAGGGGCTCTCAGACCCCAAAAGACATTTATGAGGAAACGATGATTAGTTATATATAAGTGAAAATCTGTATGATTGATTTTTATAAAACAGTCTGTTTTCTAATTTCATGTTTTTTGTTGTGAATGATTAATTACGTTTCTGTAATAATTTATAGATTCACGTTAATTTTGAAAATAAGCTTTTGATTTTTTTTGTCATCCAAGTCAATTTTTTATCGAGTTCCATAAAGTAATCTAGTTTCATCTTTATGGAAATTCAATTTTTCATGTTTTTCTCTAATAGTATGCAATTAACTCAAATGAGTAACGTACATTATAAAGATGGAATCTTTCTTTTAATCTTAATTAATGAAAAATTGACAAATATCACGAGGAAAAACTTTATTTACGTTTTTTACTGTTTCTATTGAATTCCTTTTATCTGAAATAATTCGTACAAGTAAAATATTTATTCAAAAAATGTTCAGTTTTTAATTAAATACATGTTCTTTTAATCTTAATTTCATTTATTTAAATATACTTAAAAGCAAGTTTGCAAATTATTTTGCCTTTTTTGTGTCATATTTAAAATAACAAACTTCGACATTTTCAAATGATTTCCTTATCAAAGATAAATGTTGTTTAAAGATAAAACTGATGCTATAATAAATTTAAAACTGTGTTTGATTTTTATTAGCAAACTGTCAAAAAATGATTTCTTTACCAAGTGTAATTTCAACGAGCACTGATTTTCTTCATACATGAATATCGATTAAATGTCAATTAAATAGTCTCGTTTGATAAAGATAAAAATCTTGACACTGTTGAATCTGGAACGGTGGTTAGTGTGAACAAATATTTGTTTCCATGTGACGAGTAAAAGAACTCGGTAAAAAACATTTCATTCTAATAATAATCATTACGTCCCTTAAAAACAACATACTGGTAGCCCGCAGGGCTACCAACATGCTTCATTTTTTCGGAACGTAAAATATCGTACACAACTCGGAAAAAACTCGTTTTTAGGTTAGCAGCCCTGCGTGCTGCCAACCTAAAACTCGTTTTCTCCTCGTTATGTAATATACTATTTCATTTCCGAAATAATTGAATGAGAAAAAATAATGATAAAAAATGAATAAAATAAATGAATGATAAAAATGAATAAAAAAAATTTAAGAAAAAGACGAACTTTGATTAGCAAGTTGTCTGTTATCAGAAACTTGAAACTACTTGAGAAGATATGTTTACTGTAAAATGACTGATTTGGAATATTTGTTGCTTGAGTAAGCTAAAAGTTGAAAACGTAACTGAATAATTCATCAAATTTGTTATATTTGCAGAAAAATGGAGGACTCAATGACAGTAAATGGAGTGAAAGGAGTAAATGGGACGAAGCAAGAAGACTTTTACGAATTAGACGGAGATGCAGATAGTACAATGACACCGAATGATCCGGTGGAACAATGCAGAAAGAGTAAGCCTGATTAGTTAAAGTTGTCTTTTCGAGTAATTTTGAAAATTGTTTTTCATCGCATTTTGATTGGAGTAAAAATCTAAGCTTTCATCCACAGACTCGATTTCTGACCGCAAATTACAAATTTCGTCGAGTTTCTAGTGACATTTAAACGGTCTGATTGTTTGATAAATTAAGAAACATGTTTTATTTGAAATTTCTTTAAAGTGTTTATACGTTCCATATATAGGTCATAAAAAATCCACGACTAAGAATTGCCCTTCCAATAACTCATCACCAACTGGACGGCGCCCATCAATTCTTAACTTTTATGATAACGATAACAAGACTGTCTTTGGCCACACAGGTAAAACGACGAATTGTGAATTGATATTCATTTTATTTCATTATTCAAGTTCGTCTTTTCTAGTTACATGCTGGAAACGTAATCATTAATCATAAGTGTATGATACGATGACATAATAACGTTAATGTGTAAGCTATACGAACTAAATGTATTTATGTGATAGTGATTTTCAATTGAATATATTTACTAGAAACTCGGCAATCACTATTTTGTATTACAATTTCAATTATATTCACGTTTCAAATATGTTCTTTTTCATTTTTTTCTTTTAATTTGAATCCTGTAGTTTATCATATTTAATAGCAATTTTTACTTTACTGTCATAGTTTTTGGAATTAATTTCGATTTTGAAATGCTATATAATCAACTTTTTCCATTACTTTTTAGCAACCAGAAATTTTGAACCAACAAAAATACAGTATTGTGTTTTTTATATTATGTATTTCAGCAAATATTTTGTCTGTATTATTTTAAAGACTAAAACGTGATATTTATTTAATTTTATTTCATTGAATGGATTTTTGATTTTTTTTGATTGTGTGATTTATTTTAATATGAATTTTTACTTTGTAAATAATATTTTTTCAAGATTTCATTAATATAATTTCACTAACATTTCAAATTATTCTTTTCTGTTATGATCTATTTACTGATT
>JABFQD010005803.1:0-10368 GCA_022817045.1 Psix sp. ZL-2020
TATATACAAATTAATATCTTAATTTTAATATTATAAATAGTTATAAGGAACTTGTGAACTAAGAATCAAATGGAAATGCAACAGTATTTTCCAAGTTCATTCTGGTTCATTCCTTATCACGCTTTATTCAAAATAGTTTCAAGAAAATTGCATTTTATGATTTCATTATTAATATTAAACGATTGAAACAAATATTCTATCACGATGTTTCTCAAAAAGGTAAAAATCAAAATAACTATTCATTTTATAAATTTTCTGCTTGAATTTTACATAATCTAATAATCTAATCTCAACATTTTTAGGTTATCTCTCAAAGTAGTAAACTTTTAAGCTCATACAATGGAATTCGCCTTATGTCTATGACAACACAAGAAACAACGAGAATTGAAAAATGTAAGTTGAAAAAAATTTTAATTTAATATGTCTATGCTATTTCGAAAATAATTAACATTTAATTCAATATATTTTTTTATATCTTAACAATGTTGAGTGATACAAAAAAAACAAGAAGGAATAAACGTATACGAAAAATAGGATTTATAAAAAGGTATATATATTTTACAATATTTACAAAACGAGTACAATGTCACTCAAAGCAAAACATCAATAAATATTAACAGCAACGCCTCGCATAAATTCATACAAAGTTCTTTCTTTGTACGTGCTAACTAATTTGACGATTCGATCATAATCACTTTGCATCATTGGTTCTTCGCCTTTGATAAACAAGTCATAAATTGAATCAGATATTCTTTGCACTTGTTGAAATCCAGTAATGTATTGTGAAACCAAAACATTCTCTGATTCTAATTCTTCGTGCACTTGTTTGATTGTCGACTCGAATCTATAATTCCAGTAAGATAGACCCGTTGTTACTTTATCATGCATAGACCACAATTCTCGTGGATAACAGATTCTTGTATTCAAATGTTTGTTTTCATATAATTTGCCGACGAATGTTTCCTATAAGGATAAAATGAAATTAATATCTGAAACTCAAAATATAATTTATATTTGATGAATAAATTCACATTCTTACTTCAAACCAATTCAGGACCTTGATCAAATCTTTCGGCAAACATTCTCGCAAAACGTTTAAGGCATCTTCAATGTCGTTTTCAGGAACAAAAGTTACAGCTAGAATTATTTTTGTTTGAATAGAAAACTCCATATTATTATGATATCTATCTATCAGTCCCGACTCGTGTACTTTCTCAAGGAACATCATTTTTAAAAAATGAAAATTGCCGCGAATCTCTGCAGTGGGAAATTCTTTCGACAAGACTGAGTAAGATGTTTTCATGAAGTCTGTATAAATAATTCGTGGATCGAATGTAGGCCAAACCTTTTTTATACATTGAAACATTTGTTCATATGATTCTTCATTGATGTAACGAAGAAAGACATACAAAACAGAAAATATAAATCCATTACGTTCTGTCATAATCACACAAATCTGCGAATACATAGACGGGCAACTTTTAAACGTACTATCTATGTAAATAGTTTTCATGAAGTGCGCCCAATCTTTAAAGTCCTCACGGCCAAAAATTAAAATCTCGTTGGTCCCAAAATGATCGTCAAGCAAAAATTTGATTCGTTTTCCGTTTACTAATTCGTAAGTTTCTAAATCTTTAGGGATGTCAACATATTCTGTAAAAGCTTCAGAATCATCCTTCTTTTTTCGCTGTACTTTGTATTCTGGTTCTTCTTTAATATGCATGATTGGCTCATATACTGATTGATACTCTTCGTCTACTGAATCCATCATTTCAAATTTTATCTCCGGCGCTAGGTTTAAAGCTTCTGCCTTTCTTTTACATAAATTTCGCATCTGAATTGCAATGATTCTTTCAGGATTAGGCTCATGTTTGTGCTCGTTCATTTTCTTTAATATCTGTATAATAAATATTGTGCGTTAATATTCATGCTAATATCATTATAATAATTTTAACATCATATTATTTAAATTTAATTTATATCTAACGCCAAGAATTTATCAATAAATCAGAGTATTTAAATATTATTTTGAATTATTTCTTTTATAAATTATAAACTGAAACATTTATTTTAACAATTTAGTTACAAGCAAATATAAATGAAATATTCTTTTTTTCTGTATTTGTGTCATTAAAAATATTTTATTTAAAACTGAATGTATTCAATCGTTAAAACTTTTGTTAACAATGGCGGTTTTATCTAAATATAATTTATTAGAATTACCAGACTTACCTCATTAGTTTTTACACTGGTGTGTATTCTGGCTCGACACTTGTCATTTTTAAATTCACATCTCCAAAATTTAATATTACCATCAGAACTGGTCTTGTCGTAGACATACATATATCCATCGGATATAAACTTTTCGCCGCCACGATTACTTTTTATATACATTTTGCGGATTTCAGACCCTTAATTTTTCACGCAAATACTTAACCTTAATCATTGATACCTAATATGTTGTCATTGCTGTACTCTGCGCCAAAGTGAACATGCGCCAAAACATCATGGCGCCGAATTATCTTGGCGCCAACATGGCTGTCACCAGGGGCGTATCGTTCAAGCACATTTATCTAATTTAAATTTCAAATTTGCTCGATCAAAAATTAAAATGGTTAAAAGAGGATAATTATCTAGCCGAAATATTTTTTTTTTTAATGAAAACAAATTTATTACTAGTAAAAAAAAGTATAAAAACTTTATAATACACACATAAGTAATATTTTAAATAACATATTTTATACAATTAATGAATTATTCAACATTTACATACAATCTTATTTTTAGAAACAATTTATAAGAAAATAATAACATCCACTTTGAAATATTTTATCACAGAGAATAATTTTCATTAAATTTATCAAATTCAAACTTATTTTTGTATATGAATAATCGGTTAATATTGGAATGATTTAAAGAGGGATGAAATTAATTTCTTATTCTATTTATTGTGTTCCTCGCACTTATAGTCTGCATAATTCTGCTGGCTGAATTGGCATTACTACTGTTTATGTACATGCTACACTGACATTCAGGGGATTATCCTCGAATTATAATTCCAATCAAGCAACGTATTAAATCGCAAAGATCGTCTGGAATGGTTTGTACCGTCTCATCGATGTACACAAAAATCTCAATTCTATCTGCATTTTCATCCATTTGAGCCTAATATTTAAAAGAACAAATTCAAAAATTGCTTTTCATAAAATTTTGAAATTAAAAAAAATTATGAAATAATTTTTAAAAAATAATTATTAAAAATACTCTTGGTTAGAAAATGAAAAACATTTTTTGTTTTTTTTTACTCAACTTGTTTGAAAAATATGTTTTTACATAATACTAATAAAGTTGTTATTGATATATATTTGGTCTTTTTCAATTAATAAATGTCATAAAAAATGTTTTAAACAAATGAACTTAACCTTAAAAGTTTATTTTTAATAATGATAATTTTAATTGTACTCTACTTACATTCAAAATTTCTGCCTTTTCATCCATATGTTTTTTTATTAAATTACAACACATCTTGATAAACTTTTTTAAATTTTAATGGAAATGGCTACTTATAAAATTGTAACAAAAGCGGTTTATGCAGAGAACGTACTTTATGAATTTTACAATGAAACGGGAAATACGTTCTAGAGATTTTGAAAATTTTATAAAGTAAACAGTGTTGTCACGTGATGTTGTTGTCTTTCCTAAAATGAATGCCACAAAAGACACACAATTTCATATTAAAACTATTCTTTTGTCTCTTTAAAATATGACATTTTGAAAATGTAATTTCGTTTTTTATGTAGGAAGATAAAACAATGAAAATATTTGACACAAGAATATTTTTTCAGCTTTAAACCAGGTGACCTTATTAGGCAGAATTGGAGCTGATCCTCAAAAACGTGGTAATGAAGAACATCCAGTAGTAACTTTTTCTTTAGCAACACATACGAATTATAAATATGACAATGGTAAATATTTTGAAAGTAACATTCAAATACAAAACTAATATTCTCGTGCAAATATACATTTGCATAAAATAAATAAATTGAATATTATTTTTTAGGTGAATTCGTACAAAGAACAGATTGGCACAGAGTGTGTGTTTTCAAACCTTCTCTTCGAGAAAATGTATATAACTACATGAAAAAAGGACAAAGAGTTTTGGTTAATGGTCGATTAAGCTATGGTGAAATCAAAGACGAAGGAGGAAATTCCCGACCAACTACTGCAATCATTGCCGAAGATGTTATATTCTTTAATGCATAGTATATTAGTTTGTAAATGACAATTACTTTATTACGATTAGTGACTTAAATGTAAGAAAAACCGAGTTTTTACTTTTGTATAAAATGTTTAACAGTGATAAGTGGACACAAATGATGTATAATGATTGGTAGAAAGTAGAAAAAATACAACAATTTTGCTTAATATGTAAATAAGTCTATATTTACAATGTTCATTTATTGACTCTTGATAACGAGTCATTATAATAAAATGACATTAATCCTAAAACTTTACAGGTATGCATTTATACTTTATACACGACATCTTTTTCGCGATACATAAATCATATCTCTATTATCGATTTCTTCTTAATTTTTCTTCATATAATATTTATATCGTCTATAAATTATTTACATTCTTTAATCGTCCAAAAGACGACACGATTTACAACGTTGAAATATTCAATCACCGCTGTTTCATTTCATCTTTTCCATATAATAATTTTATCATTATAATAACGAAATGGAAGTAACTCCATTTATATCATACGCCTCTTAATTTAAAATTAATTAAAATTTATTCATTCTGTTATATCATACGGAGATCACAGTATACAAGAAGTCAGATGCAGGTTTCAAATCTATTGCAGCAGTCACACTCGCAAATATGCGTTTTTATTTACAACTTGAAATTCATTTAATTATCAATTCGTTTGTTTTACAAGTTGACAAAAATTAAATAAAATATTCTAATGTTTCAAGTTATAAATTTGCGTATACTTGATATTACACCAATAGTTTGGTATACAAAATTATACGAATTATAATAAACTGAAAAATTATATTAGGACCAAATCACTGAACCAAAAGTCTATTGGGTCTAATAAGTATTAAGCCAAATATTCGTTTGATCCAATATGATCCTCGTTGAATAAGCCTAGACCAATAATCGTGATATAATCTTGTATTTTAATATGATTTTTTATATACTTGGAACATTTTATGTATTTTAATAAAGTGAAAATAAATTTATAAAAATAATTTAAAACTATTTTATATACAAAAATTATTTTCATTTGATGTTTGCATATCTTATCATTAATTCAGTTTTATAAACTTAATTAGTTATTGGTAATAAACAATGTAGTTAATAAAACTATTTAAATTAATCTAACTATTTACATACTATATTAATTAAGAGTATGGGTACCTAATAGCATTGATAATAATTTAATATCTTATTAAAGTTATATTATTTGATTAAATTCATATAGCATGAAAGAATAAATGATTCTTTTATCAAAACGAAAACATTTATTTCATTAATAATGATTGATCCCAATGAGAACTTTTCTTTGTTAAAAATAAAAGCACGATAAAATATTAGCGTAAAATATGTATTTGTAGTAAAATTGTTGTATAATTATTTTTTTTTGTTTAACTAATTTATATGTAAATAGATAATTTATTCATATATTTTGCGTATATCAAGCCGTAGTTTAACATGATTTATATATTCTGCGATCCCTTAACCTCAAATCCGTGCGTATAAAATAATTTTATATCTCTTTCTGTGTGGCTTCCGGTAATAACAAGGTAAGTGAAAAAATTATAGAAAATTAATTAATCTAATAAGAGAAATTTACTATTACCTCCTAAAATCAAAAACTATAAAACATGACAAATTTAGACATAAACTGTTATTGTCTTTAGAATTTAATTATATCAAAAGATACACATATTTGTGATACCTTTAAACGCGCTTTACTTAAAGCTTTGAAAAATGAACTTACCTAGGTTATATTACTAGAAGTTACGGATTCGATGAAATCCGGATGCTTATTGTAAATTTTTTTATCCAAATCTTCAATATTATGGAAACATCGCATTGCGATATTTAGTATCTTAATTAAAACTTGAGATTAGTTTTCTACAAAATTATCTTCATCTATTATGAGTCATCTATGTTTTAACAACTACAATAATAACAATAGTTATAATGCGCTTCAACTCGCATGGCTTTAATACTTTGATTTTATTCACTGTATTCAATTTATTATAAATAATAGCAATAAAACATTTCAAAGAGCGAAATGCGTTATTAATATTTTTAATAAAAATAAACATTAGGGAAAATATATCTGGTTTAACATTAGTTTTGAAAACAACTTAATTTATAGTCCGATAAATTATTGAAATTTTATAATGAAACTACGTGAAATCAATATACTGATATTGTAATTGATTGAAAAAATATTCCTAGAAGACAAGTAGTATTTTAATAAAGGCAATTAAACCTAAACATCCATTTGACAATTTTTAAATATTTTTTCATTGTCATAGTTTTTTTGACAAAAAAAATGGAAACTGATGACATGGAAATGAAACGTCATAATACAAAAAATGTGTTATTGTTTTACATTTGACAAAAAATGTGAAACAATATCTCAATTTTTATTTTTAGAATACTAACTTAAAAAATGTGTCATAGATTTTTGAAACAATACTATAGTTTTTTTATTTATTTGATTTGTGTTATTCTAAATGCATTAAAACTAAAAACATTTCTGTTCCTTAGAGATTAAATTTTGATGATGTATATATAAATGAATGTTTCCTGTTTGTTGTGTCATAATAGGAGCGTATAAAAGTTGTTTCGATTAAATTGATGTATATGAAATAACAGTTGTTACTCTAAAACAAACTTCTATAGATGAATTCGCAAACGAGAAAGTGAGTAGTTTTTAATAAATCCATCAATCTATAAAAGTGTCAGTAAATAATTACTGTGAATAAACTAAACTTGTTTGCGGCAAATGTATGATTTATCAATACAGTAAAGATTTTATTATATCATGTATATAATAACATACTATTGTTTTAATTTCCATATTCATTTTATGGAATGTTTTTTCAAAAAAGTGATGTACATTTTTTATATAACTTAAAATTTCAGAATTGTTTAAACAAACGAAAGATATTTTTATGCTAGGATTTACAATATTGTTTTAATTACTCTACCTGTGTCACTTAAATTGACGTTAAATTATAAATTCATTAAAAATAAATATTAATCTCAACAGAACATTGCCATAATCATGAACTCGGGAACTTTGTACAAGATTGTTTTATATTAAAAATTTGGTGGCAAATTAATTCGAAAATTATATACAAATTAAAAGTTTGTCTTATAATCGAACCACAGCTATTCTTTCAACCCACGCAATTGCTGAGAAAAATTAAACTGCCATTATTTCAGACGTAGCTAACAAATGCCTGCGATTTTTCTGCAGAATAAGCGGCGATGCGTCGCAATATAGATCATCGATGACCATTAGTGGCATGGCAGCGGCACAATGTAAATATACCTATATATATTTGAAAGTATGTAATGTATTTTATGACGCAGGGCGAGCCAAAAGAAGCTAATGAAAAAGTAACGAAGAAAGGGGGATCTTTCTTTAGGCCGACCCTCTTATGCTCGGAGCACAACATAGATATGCTTTTAGCACACGGGGGCAGACTGTGGCGTTTCCGCATCCTCGTGTTCACCCACGACGAGCGTATGTGTGAACGCGACTCGTCTCGTTCATGGGATTTTACGAGGCGAGAACGCGAGGAAAGGGAACGTTACCGCCGTAAGGAGGTAAACTCGGTGTGTGATTCGCCAACTGCTTCGGTTTGTACGGTTTCGCGTTCACCAAACCAACCCAGAATATTTTTTACAGGTGTTTTTTTCGTCTGAAAATGCATTGTTCTACAAGTACTTTTTCATTTAAAAAGTTGAATCTGATTTTGTTTCGGTACTCCAATTATTATTATTGTCCGTAGAACAGTTGTTTCATTTCAGTACTGGAAGTATCCTAGCTTTTACAAGTGAACTAACCTTCAAGTGATACTTCGTTGATGTATGTTTAAATGAATTGTACTCATACACAAACGTAGAAAAATCAATATTAATTATATATGATGTTTAAAGATGTTTTTTCTAGTATATATCTACAATCTAGCATTGCAATTCATAAGATAAGTATTTTTTTACAAAAAATTATCAAAAGTTCAAAAATAAATATAATAATACTTTATATTATTGTTAATAATATTTAATATTTCAAAGTAGTTTCTTGATTCAGTAGTTATTCGTATTTACGTGAACTTTTAACATGAAGAAAACAGAATTTCTGTACAAAAGTTTTGCATATATATTGATGCTTATATAATATAATCGTATGGTATTTGATATTATATAGATGAATACCATTGGAAAGTGATGATTAACTAATGATTCATTATAATTTCATATATTTATCAATATTGGATTGATACATCAATTTATATTAATAGCGATCTATACAATATATATAAAATTAATGATCAACTTTAGGACATTGAACTGAGACAAATATTTCAAACCGATCACTGAGAGCAATACAGATATAAAATGTAAAATTCGTTATGAATATTATACCAATCATAATTTTCTATTCATAAATTATAATAGAATAGATAAATCAATATAAGATTTATAAGTATGTAATGCTAATCATGCGATTCATTTTAAACAGTATATATATATTTTACACTAAATTCATTGAGTATAAATAATTATTTTAATATTAAATCGCGAATATATTCAATTATGGTTGTGAAAATTTTATTAAAAACAATAATTTGATTTTGAGTATATAAAAATTGTATTATATAGCATTAATAATAATTATAGTAAAATTAACACATATATATTCTTTTATACAATATTTGATTAACCATCTTCAATTGTAGATATGTATAAAGTGAATTTCCATAAAAAAGCATAAAACCTTTCTTGGTGGTTCTGAAATGCTATTTATATATTATATTCTTACTTATTTATTATTTTAAGATCAAATCAGAACATAAGTATATCTCAAAGTATTTTTTGAAGAATGAACAAATTTTTCAATTGATTAAGCAGGAAAAGCAAAACACCCTGCGTATGAATATTTCATACGATGCAGGCTTGATCTGGGCACTTATCATTTGATCACCCACACCCCAAACAGAAGAAATGAAAAGGAAACACAGAGTATAATCCCCATCGATATAGCGGAATTGTCCAATGAAACGCAAAGTGCAACATGTTCTGCAAGAGACTGAACAATAGTAATCAGTGATCGGCCGAGGGGGTCGAGAAAAGGTGCCGCGACTAGGAAATAGGGGGAGGGACACCTGTGTCGTAATCAAATGGAGCCATGATTAAAGCGTTCTCCACTAAGCAAAACGTGAAAGGTCCCGGGAACATATTCAAGGGCTCGACATTTGGTGTCATTGTCGGCAAGGGAGCTCTCGTCTCCTCGATGGCTTTAATGCTGATTTAATCAGAGTCATAGGCTTTACCCCATCGAGCTAGAAAGAGAGAAAGCGAAAGAGAGAAAGAGAGAGAGAGGTAAAAAAGAGAAACAAGTCGAAAGGTTGGGGAGG
The DNA here is from genome assembly GCA_022817045.1 of Psix sp. ZL-2020. Classification (NCBI taxonomy): domain Eukaryota; kingdom Metazoa; phylum Arthropoda; class Insecta; order Hymenoptera; family Scelionidae; genus Psix; species Psix sp. ZL-2020. The sequence continues at coordinate 9,681 of JABFQD010005803.1, forward strand.
GTAAAGGGGGAGAGACTATGTAACCCGGAGGCAAGAGTGTGTATCTGTGTAATAAAATGTGCGTGTGCCGGGCCATATGGCTGGTATACACGCCGATTATTACATTACGTATGTAGGCCCAGGAATAATGTTAGGGGGCAGCGAAGTCTCGGTTGCTCTTTTGCGAGATCGCCAAATTGAATTCATTATCGCACCCCGAAGCGCCGAGTGTTTGCGAAACGCGTAATTCGATTCGTTGAACGGTAATTGGGACGGACTATGCACTTTTGCGAGTGTATTCCCAACTAAAGAACTCGGCTCTTTGAGCTTGATCGGATCAGACTATTGGCTTCCCTCGCGCTTCTTGTAATCTAAGATTAACGTCTTCGCTGATTTTACGTTCAGCCGAAGGTTATGAGGATTTTGTTGTCGATCTTTAAAAGCCCGCGGAAAAAAGTGGAGGAAGCATATCTGGTTTTTATTTTGAACGAATGATGAAGACAAACATTTTGAAATATACATTTTGTATGTATTCGTCGTTTTATCAAACAAATTATATCCGAATTTCCATAGCACAAGTTATGAATATAATATCATGAGTATAATTATACTTATACCGTATATCAATTTAATTTTTATTTTAAAATTCAATAAAAAATGTATTTATTTAGTGTAAAATTAACATTCATAAAAAGATATGTTCATATTG
>JABFQD010005804.1:0-10367 GCA_022817045.1 Psix sp. ZL-2020
TTCGTTCATTTTCGAAATCGTTCGGTTATATTTGGAAAACTTTATATTATATCTTTCTTTTATTTTTCTCTTTTCCAACGCCTGCCCGCAAGAACCCGACAATCGCTCCTCCTAAGGCATGTGATGACAGCGCCACCTGCCGGCAGTCGGTAATGACTGTTTGGGCATTGGCCACTCTGACGCCTTATTCAAACTAAGAAAATCATTATTACATAAATAAGGAGAAGGCGAAAGTCTCACCATATATACATATGATATACATATTTCTGTCCATTACATCACTGTAGTCACCACAGTTCCGAGGAAAAGTATCTAGATGATCTTTTAAAAAGTGAATTTTCAAAGATATATTTACGACAATAGCTGTTAAGGAATTAATCATTATTCTTACAATATGTTTTTAATTTGGCACGCTTTCATTTTCAAGAAAATTTTTTATGACAGAGATGATTTTTTGCATGCTTCAAGCTGTTCTGGCGACAAAAGTGCGCAGGATTCCTCCACGACAGTAAGACGTTTGATATCGGGGTTATTCATTATACCTTAAAAAATATTTATGATAAGTTTTTAATAAAAAACAGCTGAAGTTATTTCAAATTGAATTCGCTTATTTTCATTAAACTTGACTGAGCTTAATTTTGGGTAAAACAATTTTTAAAAATTCGACGGACTCTTCTGAACAGTGTCCATTTCCATTATCGCTTTTTAGTTTAAGTACTAATACCTTAATGCAATTTTTTACCAACCCTAATTTTATATGTAAGGTAGGTAAAGTTATGACTGATACTGCCACCAAGGGTTCACGATTTTTGCAAGGATTACCTTTGGTGTGTGAGTTTTGATCTTTCCATCTGTAGTCTGTATAAAGTAGATCTCGTTTCCGTCGTTTCTACTTGCAAAGAAAATATTTGTATGTGCGAAATCTTTTTCTGAGACATATCAACAAACCTGTGATTTTAAAGTCGCAGCATATCATCCACTTATGCTGATTGTATTGCTACAACTGCAGAACAAATTCTAGTTTTTCATAATTTTCTCTTGTACCTACAGTATATGCTATTGGCACTGATGGTACATTCTTGCCAATATGAAGTAAAACAACTTCCAAAGTTTTTTTTGACGAATCAATGAACACTCGCTATTCCTGTGTTCTTCAGGATAATAACCGATCAAATGTTATAGAAGGTAATGTTTGGAAGAAAAAAATTTTTTTACTGAAAACATTGCATGCTGTATTTTCGACCCACAAATCGATTGCGGATGCTCATTTTCCAATATCGCCCTGGAGAACCTTACCCAGGTGAGAAAACTAAGTAACCTTCCTGTTTGCATATTTGTTTAAATGCGTATTGCGGGGGTAATTAATATCATAAATGAGCAAAATTATGTTTCTATGATGAATTTTTATACCGTCCATCTATTCCAGTAACTGGTTTTCCGATTTCTCTCCAGAGGCCCAGTAAGAAAACCCAGGTAAGAAAACTGAATGATCTTACTTGCGACACATTTATTATTCAAGTCAAGTTATTCATTTGTTTCACCTGCGTAGGTATTTCCGGGAAGACATCGAAAAATTAGCTACATGATTTGATAAATGGTATAAATATATATTGTGACGTGGCGTTTCGCTGTCACAAAATATTTGCTAAAAATGAAATAAAATAATGATTAAAATGAAATGATTAAGTTGAGTCGACAGAAAGGGTCAAACTCGACTATATTTAAATTAATACATTTGCGATAATTTTTTATTGGATTTAATGTACTACTTGCGTTTGGTGAGAACCCACAACAACTGAGGATCAGGGTCATTATTACAGATGTTAGGTTTTCGTGTTATTGCTGTGTCACGGGTTTCGGCTATGGACTGCTCCTGGAAAACCTTGGCGGATGGAGGCACGCAGAAGGCATGCAAACCAGAAGACCGGAGATATGGCCTAAGTGCTCCGGCACTCTGTACTGTGGGATGTGTCGACTGGAGGAGATTCTCAGTCGACCGGACTTGCCACAGAGAAGAGGAGCCGGCGCTCGAGTTTATATTGGCGTGAGGCTGATAGTTGTAAAATAATCAGCCTTAACACTTAAAATGAGATCAAAAACGCCACCTTGGGTCGGAATTTGGAACCTACTAGCTATCGAATCACATACCGATGAAAAAACGCTGCAATCCAAATTAGAGCTTTTGCGCATACTCCGCTCCGAAATTTCTATGCAGTGGAGGGTTAACATGAAGACAAAAGCTCGGAATTGAGGCTCGATCGTCACTAGTTCTGTCAACTTGTATTTTTAAATTTACCGTCTTTTTATTTTCGCACTTTTATTTTTGGGTAGCAATATATTAGAAAACATTATTTTGCCAGTTTTCAAAACCAACTACGCAAGTGATACGCATTCAGACGAATGTGTCGACAGGTTATTTAGATTTCTGACTTGGGTAAGCGTTTCCAGGACGTTATCGGAAAATCAGTTTCGGCACACGTTTAGGGATATAAAAATACATTGTGAAAACATAATTTCGCCATTTCTCGATAGAAACTACCTCAGAGATAATGCATTTGATCAAATGTGCAGAAAATAAGGTTATTCAGTTTTCTCACCTGGGTAAATATCTCCGGGGAGACAACGGAAAACCAGTAACAGGAATTAATGGAGGGTATAAAAATACATCCTGGAAACATGATTTTGCCATTTTTAGTAGTAAGTATCCCAGGAATACGCATTTAAACAAATGTGGAGAATGTAATTTCATTTAATTTTCTCGCCTGGTTAAGCTTCTCCAGGGAGGTATCGAAAAATGAGTATTTGCAATCGATTTGTGGGTCAAAAATACAGTAACAAGTTAAGGTTTCGTACAAGGTTGTTTATTATGCTTTAACCTAGTTGAGTTAGTGCGGTGTTTTTTTTCACATTGAAATCAGCATTGTTATTGTCATCTAATGCTTCGTTGTGACTCATAAAATCTGGAACGATGTAGTCGTTTGATTGCTCAGTTCTGGAACATTTGTTGGCAGAAATTATATATATGTTAAACATATAAGGTATTTTCTCACGTGTATTTTGAAGTATTTGTGTACACACAAATACTTTAGTCATAGGCTTCATGGCACAGAAAACGCAAGTCTCCTCTTCGTGCATTTCTCGTTCTAACCAAAGCGTAGGTTGAGAGTAACGTATACTTGTTTTAATACCACCAAACAATTCCATTGCACATGTAACACACACGATTGATGGAACATACCACTTTCCGGGATATATAGAATTTGTAAAAACTTTCATACTTTGCAATGAGCACTGGAAAAAAATTCTGAGATATATTATTCGGCGTGAATAAGCCACAAATAAAATCGAATTTATTGCGATGAAGGCACACCATAGCTACGAGCAAGAAGTATAACGTCCAAAAATTTAACGTGAGCTCAAATAAGATGAAAAGCCAGGTATACTACGAACGCAAAAACAGAGCTTCTCCTTAGGTAAGACAATATTATTAGCTGCTTCCACTGTTATGGTGACAGGTAAAAGTATCACCGTTATAAAATTAGAAACATTCTATTTTTCCGTATCAAACGTCCGAGAAATACAAATTTCATTGAACAAAATGATAATTTTGATTTTTATTTGTATTATAAAATATTGCCACTGTATGATAAACTAATTATTTGCATTTAAAAGGAATAAAATGCCAAAAAAACGATTATATACGGAGCAATCAATTTTGGAATGACTATTTTCCCGACTGTTTCCTTATCAAACAACCGAAAAATAAATTTTTATTTAACAAACTAATAATTGTCATGTTCATTTGTGTTATACAATATTGATGTTGTATGTTAAACGAATTCTTTGCAATAGTTTTGGGATGAGCACTCTTATGGCTTTTATTTTCCCGCGTCGGTTAGTTGCAGCGTTTTCAGAATATTTGTCTAATGGGGTTTTGGGCATAAGTATCTGAACTACCTGAGGTAATAGACAAAACTGTTCCGTTATATCTAGGTTGCAGTTTATCAGGATGAGAAAAAATGCACTTCTGTCTTGACGGTCGGGTCGGCCTACTGAACCTGTGTGTTTAGCTTTTGGATACTTTTATGACCAAAGCCATTGCGGGATAAGACTTTTCTTTAAAGGGCGCGAAGGCGCCCCAACGAGCCATGGTAAGGTTAGGTAGAACGTCGGTCGCTAAGCAACACTATTTTCTGGAATATCACTCAAAACTGTCCAATTTCAAATTTATACATTCAAATTTACATTTAATTAATAAAATTTTATTTCGCTAACCTTACAGTTTGCATTATTTATCTGAATCAGTCTTCAGAACGTAAAATTGTTCTTACATGTTATTTAGTTTGAAATTTCGAAGTTTATTTGCAGCTGTACTGTGAAAAATTATGAACCACTATTTTCTTCTACATTATGCTTTTTCCTGATCGCGCGTTTCTATCTGACGCTAACAAAAATTGGTCATTTCTTCATTCCTTTGCTGCAATATTGTATCTTCATTGGGTACTTGCATCAATCATAATTTGACGTCTTTTCATTTTCTACATCTTGCAGAATAAAATGTTCAAATGGAAGAATAATGACACAATTAAGTAGCAACATAGTCAATAAATAAATAATTAAATTATTTTACAAAATATAACTTATTATGCTATATTATGATGTAAATACTCATTTGTATTAAAATGGTATAATAAATATTGGAATTTAGTAACGGTAATGATGTTTGATGATGATATATTGTAACGATGTCGTGTCGTCATTGCGCGAAACCGCGCGTTCCAAGCGCCGAATTCCGCGTGGCGCTAATTGGCTCGCGCGATTGATCGACCCATTGATTGGCGGGCCGGAAAAATCTCGTGAATCAACGGCCATGCTAAGATAGAACTCGTTCAACCATCAAGACTGACACCTTGGTCGGAAGAAAAGGAAAAGGAGTACCAGGTTTGTGACGTGTTCCTGTGTTCTGCGCGGCCGGGGTTTCGCGAGCTAGTCTGCCTCGCAACGGTGAGGCAGGTTAGCGTGATCCTACGGTCAAAACCCGTGTGTGCGACAGTGAGTGTCTGGTGCCGGCGACTGGGGAGGACGCCGACATGAGGGACTAGACCATGACGGGAGCAGCAGCAGCCATACCAGTCGAGAGGATGGCCAGGTTTGACGGGGCCTCGAACGAGGCCCCGAACAGTATGTCGTGCCTTCGTTTTTAACATTCGCGGGGCGTGGGGCTAGGTGACCCACGCGAATCTCTCTCTACCTCTCGCTCTGATACCCGTCCGGTCCGCTGCCGCGTGATGGCTCGCGTGCTCGCGCCGTCGCGGTTCTCCTTTACTCTCACAAGTTTAATTTTGAGGTTCTTGGACGAGAACTTTTGCCATGCTAGCGTGGCGCGCACCGGCGCGCTCACAAGTATTTTTTTTTCTCTTTCTCGTTCTTTTTCTCTTTATCTTAATAAATTAATCTAGTTCGAAATAATCCGTCTCCGTTCTTTGTTTTTCCCCACCCCAGTTTCCCGTTTCGTTTTTTTTATTACTTATCGTCTCGAATCCACGACCCGACGACCAGGGGTCGTACTCGCTGGCCTGACCTGCGCAACATCGCAGGTCCGCCTTACCTGTCTGCCTCATTTTTCAAAGCTATCTGGCCGTTTTGGGGAAAAACGGCCTGGTGTCCGCTTATTTTCGCCGTTCGTCACCGGTTCAGATCGCCGGATCGTGACCGAAGCTAAGTACATGGCGTCCCGAAGGCGTTCGTCTGTCGTGCGACAGCGCACCGTGTTACAATATATTATAAATAATAAAAACATATAATGAAAATCAAATAAGAAAAATATTATGTTATTTTTTCATTAGTCTACTTAATTATGGATTAAATCAGTTAAATAATCAATTAATAATTCATCGATTAAGTAAATGACAATATGTTCATTATATTATTAATTTAATTTAAATTATTTCATAAATAATTATAATTCATTGAATTATATTGAATGTAAATTATTTTTTTGTAAATAATATTTAATATTATTATGGTATCCAATAATGATAGTGTTTGATAATAACGCATAACTAAAAACGCATAAATAATCATATTACTGCCTAATTTGCGGGATTCCAGGCACCAAGGAAGCCGACGATGAACGCATGCACATATATTTCGTAGTCGCGCCTCTGCAACGATTCGGTGATGGCAAGATACTTGCGTATCTATCCATGTAGCCTCCTCGATTGCAGCTCAAGTATTCTCGAACGGCACGGCCACGTCGACAATGTGGACGGTTTATGACGGCTCATGCTTTACGAAAATGCTGGAATGCAGAGCCGCCAGCTCACCGTCACCCCCGGGACACGCCGGTCCGCGCGAACGTCATCCAGGAGCCAGATGGCTTTCTTGAGTCTTGATACAATGGAATGGTGCCTCAGCTGCCTGGCCACCGAATGAACGCTGCAGTGCCGAAGCACATGGGAGAGAGTCTCTGTGGCATATCCACATCACTGGCATCTTTCATTCCCTTCACCCCACCGATGAACTCCGTTTAGCACCGGGAGCACGTCAAGTCCGGCTCGGTAGACAAAGCGCTAGTCTGCGAAGCGGATATATCGGCCCATCCTCATGAAGTGATTGCTCATTCCATGACGGGCATCATAGACCTTCCCCTGGCCCGGTTTGGCTAAAAGCCGCGCCATGTTATTCTTAGACACTGCCGCCCCATTCGCCGAATAATCTGGCCTCTGGCAGCTGGAAGCACCACACAATGTGCACGTTCCTCGAGAGGCTCTTTGCTGAGAGATCACGCCGACATTTGTCGCATCGCCAATGAAAACGAAGTCTCTCCCGGATCCTTCTTCCAGCTAACCTCACCTGCAACCAGAGGGATTTCTTTCCACCTGAGCCCCTGCCAAACTGGCCCTTCTGTTCACCAGAGAATAAGCGGCAAAGTCTTTTTTGTTAGGAGGTCGACAGATCTTCTCCCAGACGGCCTTTTCTAGCGCGCATCTCCCACTGGAAATGATGAATGAATAGATGCTACGACCGTGTTCTCCGCCGTCAGCATTCTGAAGGCATTGTACACGGATATGACATCCGTGAAATCAGCAAGCAGAGGAAGCTCGCATGCGCCCTAAGAAAAAGGGACGTGTACAACCTGCGCGCTCGCGTGCTGGGGGGAGGTTTAACCGATCCTTGACCCTCCGTTTCATCGTCCGATTGACCTCAGGCAGTATAGTCTTCATTACTCTGACGCTCCTCAGCGATCTTGATCATCCTCGAGATCATCCCAGGTGGTCGTAAGACTGACTCGGTCCCAAGAAGACGGGAAACTTCCCCTGGAGGGAAAATCGGGTCTCGGCGGTCACTCCACCCGTCTTAATGTACAATGCAGCTCACTTTCAAGGGTTGAAGCTCAGGCCGCGCCGTCGTGCAGTTCCATCAGTGAGCTTACCTATTTCACACCCCGCCCCTGTGAAAACGGCAAGCTACACCACCGGTTCAATAGCTTGGCTGAAAAGTATCAGGCTTAGGGGACAGCCCTGTTGCACCCCAGAACGTATGCTGATCCTATTTGACAGGCCATGCCCGCCACGGACTTACGTTCCACAGCCATCATACGGACTGCGAACGATGTCCATCACGAGCCGAAGCACGCTAGCACAGTGGAGAGCATGTGGTATGACGGGGTGGGGGACCGAGCCAAATGCGTTCGACAGGTCCAACCACGCAGCCACAACTTCTTTTTTGCTCTTGCGAGCGTAGTTAAGGACTTCCTGCAATACGAATTTGTGGTGGAGGCAACCCTCGTCCGGCAAGAAGCCCTTTTGCGCCTTGCTCAGACAGCTATTCCTAACAGCCCAGTGAGTCAGCCGATCCACCTATAACGAAGCGAAAAACTTTGGGACCACGTCGCCCATGGCCAGCAGTCTGCAGTTTGCCAGGTCATCCCTGGTACCCTTTTTGTGCAAGAGCACAGTTGTTGAGACCTTCCACAATGAAGAAACACACTCGGCCCGGCGACAGGCGTTAAAGGACCCCTGACGCCTCCGCCTCGCGGAATTCAGACACCAGGCCCTCGTTCGACCGCGGGATGGGGTCCTCCTATCCGGGAAGGCATCCAGATTTTCCCAGGGGGCGTACAGGGATGTGAAGTACCTTTGAATATCACTCAGGGGCACCTCGCATCCCTCGGAGGCTCCTTGCAGAACCTGCCGTACAGCCCTGTTTCGGTTGATCCGGTACAGCCGTTGAAGACGCGTAGTCTCTGGGAAGTGCTCCTCGCGTGGAAGAGGGCCGGTCGCTGCCTGCATACTTTCGCCACGGGCAGCAGGTTCTGCTCGCCGCCGCGATGCATGACGTAGCTGGAGCATCACCGTAGTTGGAGGCCGTGCCAGTATACCTTTCCGGGGCGTTCAGCTTCGAGAAGTCCGCCACCCGCGTGGGGAACCGCTCCAGCTGTTCTGAGGTACTTGTCGACCGACAAGCTCAACTAGCACCGCCCTCACCGCTTCATGATCAACCCTTGAGAACTAAGATACCCCACGGGTTGTCGATCCACCTTGAGAGACACCAGAAACATGCCCCGCAGGCGGATAAACTTCGCACGGGGAACGACTCTCACGGATGTTGGTGCGTCCGTTGCGCCCGCCCCGGTGCTCGTCACTTAATCCCGCGACAGGCCTGTCAGAAAAAGAAGGGTTTCCATACCTGCGAGCACGGCTCCACATCACCGCAACGAGTCCCCCGACGCGGTCCGCGTTGGCTCCTCAGGAGTAGGGTCCCCATATAATATTGGAATAGAAGACGGAGCCACGGAAAGTCATCGTCCCGCGTCCACTTTCCGGCACCTACAAGTACAACCCTGGGCGGAGCTAGCGACATTAGTGCCTGTGACGACTTTGTTAAATCTAATCGAGCTGAGGGCCCGATCTACAAAAGTTACAGCCGGGGCGCTTTCCCGACTTTTAAAGAATTCAAATTATTGCTTTGCTCGTGTTGGGGTGGCAAACGCTCAACCCTCACCACTAGAACCTGGGTTCCCAGAGTTATCGACCGTCGACCTCGTTGATCCTGTTCGACGCTGGAAGATCCCTGCCCCGTAGTCCTCGGCGTATCTGCTTCGTCCAGCTTTCGTCGAAGTCCTCGACCTTGCTGCACGACGACGACTCCAGGATAACAGGGTGTGCTCGGTGCTTGAACAACGTTGGTGATGTGCTCACACGCGAGCCTCTTTCCGACGACAGTTTCATGGGTAAGAGGCCTGAGGTGGAGTTGGGCCCCGCTGCGGTCCTTCTCCTGGCTGACCGCAGTACCCTTTCCCTGAGAGGTAATGATGTCTCCCGGGTACTTCTGAAGCAGTCTGCAGGCGATCTAGAAGCTCCATTACTTCTGGCAGATGTTGTAGCCTCTGGTGGTTGACTGGAGCTCCTGAGCTGCCGCACCAGATCCTGAAGGTCCCGCGTCCTCTTGTGTAACCTGGGGACAGGAGATTCCTTAGAAGGCCTCTTCCTGGATGAAGCAGGGGCAGAGCGCAGTGCAAAAAGTACGGGAGGGCGCAGAATAAAGGCTCTGGCCCCTCCACATCTCGTCATGGGCGGCACAGATGTCGCGCGTGTGCTCTTGGTGATAATCCCTCCTTGGATCACTGTTGTGATGTTCCTCTGGTGGCCTCAGCATAGGTAGTGGTCACTTTGCGGGATGATGTAGCCTTGGTGGTCCTGGCTGGAATTGGGGACTTGCTCGCTGCCTGATTCGTCCGTGTCGGAGAGGGAGGTGGTTTTCGTGACACGGGCGTTGTAGAGAGCCGGACAGAGCAAGATGTTAGTGTAGGGCTTCTCGTAGATGCAACCGCACTTAGTGACGTCCTCGGAGTGGAGCTGGAAGTGTTGTTCGCTCCACTCAACGCCACCTGTAGTGCGACCTGTAGAAGCTCTGGAGCTCCCCGTTAACTTTCTGGATCCCGCGCTGGGGGAAGGGGTCGAGGAAGTACGAAATCTGGTCCTCTGCAGGAACGTCTCAACGCTCATGCTTGAAAAAATTTATTACGTTTGCGTTTTTCATTAGTTTTTTTTACTATTTTGAAATAATTGCTAGTTAGGTTAGTCTTGAATTTTGTTAAAACTTCAGAAAAATGATTTCAAAAATTGAAAAAAATTCGACATGGCGAGTACATTTTTACAAAAATTTTTCATCAAGTATTATTCATGACAACTTGATTTCAGTAAGAAAAAAGGTAATAATGATATGATTTTGAAGGAAAAAATGAGGATAACATGTACCATGCCTCGTTATTTTTTTACCGCTGCAAGGTTTTATGTATTTTAAATATATATTATATTATTAATATATTTTATAAAAATGATTCAGATATATTTTTGTTTGAC
>JABFQD010005805.1:0-10367 GCA_022817045.1 Psix sp. ZL-2020
ATTCAAAAATATTTATATATTTTTATATATTATATTATATATTACATTATGCAAATTATAAAATGCAGTTGAGATTAGTATAAATTATTAAATTTTTATTCATTGAATTCTGAGAAGATTTGTCATAATTTGATTTAATATGAGTTGTACATTTTGCAAACGAATAAAAATGTAGACAAAAATAGTTTTCTTTTTTTCAATAAAATAACAATTTTTGATCTACCTTGATGAAGTTATGAAAAAGTCATTACATTAGCAGCCATTTTTAAAAGAATTTCAGTCTCAAATTTTAAAACTGAATAAAATAATTGTTTGCATAAAAAGATTGTTTAAACTTTCGATTAATAATTAATGATAAATTTTGCCAAATTCATTTGAATGCTTTTCGAAGTTTCAATAATTGGAATAATTAAATTAACTGTCTATGAAAGAGGAAATTTTGTTTAATTGCCTAACAAATTTACTCTTCATATTTGGATATACTCGGAATGAAATGTTAATCGTATGTTAGTGTTTATATTTATTCATTTGTTTGAATTTTATTCAAATGAATCTAACTTTATTAGATTTAACAAAAATTTTACTGAAATTGTCTTTATTTAAAAAAAATAATTTCAAAATTTATTCAGTTTAAATGAAATGAGAATAAATTATCAGCCAAATTCTTTAAATTCAATTATATCATTAAGCTTATTTTTTCAATCATAACTTTTTTTCAACAATTTGAGACATATTAATCAAAATTTCTAACAAAGTAAAAACTTTTTATCAGGAAATCAAACGAAATTACTTTTACAAAATTATTTTTAATACCCAAATGCTTAGCTTCAGACAAATGTTGTTCAAAAAGTAGCCAACTCACGTCTGACAATGCTCCGGAGAAAAATTCTGCAGCGTGCTGTCCGACGTTTGATGGATTTTTCATCAAAATTAATAGCAGGGATGATGATGATGACGCTTTCGAGACGAGTTTAGAAGTAGTGTAACGCTTTCGGGAATTCGTTATAGGTCGATTTAATGGATTTGAATAGAATTATTTATTATTGAACGCTTCCGAGACGTGAAAAGAAACGCATTGTGAGAATTTTAAGAGAAATTATTTGGCATCTCTTTTCCACCAAAATCGAGATTTCGTGTCAGAAATCTCGTTCTTTAGTTTGCTTGTTTGCCAATTTTTCAAAAAACAAGAAAAAATATTTGACTAAGTTTATTTTGACAACGGAAAAAAGTTTGTTGTTTTAGGCTAAGGGAGCTGCAAATTAGTCCTATTATCTTATCGAAAAAATGTCTGATAGTATTTTTTGTCAATTTCCATGTTGCTGGGATTTTGACAGATTAGTAATATAGAAGTTGTAAAGGTATAGCTGTTTTAAGAAAACAACGATTAGAAGAAAGTTTGAATATTTATTGGTTTGGGATTATCTGCATGGAATTTATGATTTCTTTATTCTGGTCGAAATATGTATTTGCGCTATTCATAACAAAGCCGTTATTTTATATTGCATCGGGTCATATTTCAATAATGTGTATATTTTTGAGAATGCATTTATTTATTTTTTAGGAAACAAAAAAAAACGAAAGATAATTCTTCACTCCACATGAATGATTAGGTTTTGATTTAATGAATGAAATTAAGTTTATTAAGCAGTCAAATAATGAATACTTCAGCTTTGGGATTAATATTTGAACGGGACGGTTGAAAATAACACCGTTATAATTGGCTTATTAGTTAATAGATTACATTAATGAAGGATTATTAGAATAAAAGATTGTGTGCCGAACCTATTTAAAAGTCGCGATTAATTTAAATTTTCGGTTCAATTTTGTCCATATCAACACAATAAAAACTGGCGCTTCGTTCATTTTCCAACAGCAAACTTAACACAACAAATTTCCATCGTTACTTTCTGTACTAATCATTCCTTAGCATTTGAATAAAAAAATATTTTATCATTCCGAAGTATTAAATCTAGATTTATGAGTAATCACTTCCTTCGTAAAGTGGAACATATGGCTTATACACTTTTTCATCTATTCAGATGTGAATATACACTTAGGAAAAACTCACGTGATCGCACACGGTCATAAATGCCCATAAATGTTCTGTTTCATACATCAATTTTAACTACTTCCGTTTCATTATAAAATTGTCATGGCACATAAAAAGCCATGCAAACACTTTAAATAATTTATAAACCAAGAATTATAATATGCACCCTGCCATACGTACTTTATTTTCCCAGGGTTACGAGATTAATTTTTCTTTTTTTTCCACTCATGTAGACTCATGCAACTTTATTGTTCGGATCTTGTCAAGTAGGGGTGTACAAAGTGTAAGCCTCAAGAATCAGCATTTGAGTCCGACTCAACAAAGCATCCGCAGGTGCATTATCTCCCTGATACTGGTATTACACGCAAAAGTCGAAGCTTCGATAATGACTTAGTGGTAACAATGAGGGGAAGTGGGTTGAGGTCGGGGGAGGGGATCTGAGAGGGGTGCGAAAGAGGCAGATCACTACCTTGCGAAGAGCTGGTGATTGATGGACCGTCAGTCATGGCAAAGCCATCAATCTCCGCAACCTTGCTGGCACTCGGCCGCTGTTTGTGTGTGCAATACACGTGCGCTATTTATTATTCCTGGCACTGGGGTGACGCCCCCCTCCCGGCCACCCCCGGCATCGTCGGCCGAGTTTCTGCGTGGAGCTTCGGCTCGCGGCAAAGGCGATGACACAGCAACGCCAGGTAGTATACCTGGTGCGTATCATTACTGCCCCCTCCCCAGCCTGAAAAATGTAATGACCCACGATTATCTGCTGCGTCATGAAGGGAACAGCGGCCAATCATCGCGGCGACCGCAGCGACGCCACCAAAGAGATGTTGACTCTGCGCAGCTGTCAATCTTAGCTGAATGCAGCCGAGTCCGGCAAATTGCACGCCGAATCGGTTGCGTTAATGAGCCGATGTTGCGCCGTTACGCGAAGCCAACGAGGTCCCGCGATTGCATCGTCTAGGCAGGTGCTGAGCTTTTGTCTTGGATCCAGATAGTTGATTCGGTAATTTGATAGTTGGGGCAGAGGTCGACTCAGTTGAGATGTCTACGAAGTGAAACGATGGCTCTGGAGGCAAACCGTTTTAATCGATTGCTTGGCTTCTACTGACTGCGGCTTGTTTGGAATTTCAGATGTAAATATCGCGTTCGCTTTGGAAGTCAGCCGGCACGCTGAGGATTCTGAGTCATCATTGAAGAGCCGATCGCTTTTTGATTTGACGAGTCATCTGTTTTTTGTTCAACATTTTTTCGAGAAAATTGAACGAATTATTTTGGTGTCTTTGGGGAGGATTTAAAAAAAAAGGGAGGGGGCGAGTAAACGGGGAAAATGAACAAAGTATGGTTTAGGGTTATATAATTTACAGTATTTTTACAATTAAAGCTTTTTGATAACTGTACATTTTTTGTTAAGACTAATAATAGTTCATTTTACAAAGATTTGTTAGAAAGTAAGGTCACAGGTATAGCAACACTATTGAATTATGGTGTGAGAAATAGATCATTAGAAGAATATTGCTGCTATTGATCTATCATAGATCGGAGATGTAAAAAATTGCTGATTGTTGAAGAGGCGGCCAAATACAATGAGTCTTTATTTTTAGCAGCCAATCACTAGGTGTGTTTCAATCAATTTCTACGTGTTCGTTTTAGATTGTTTGATTGACGATCGTGTTTTTGTTTGATAGATAAAAAATGTAAAATTGAACTCGATGAATAGAACTTTTTAGCTGGCGCATTAATCGTGTAAGATATTTTTGAATGTTTGAGACTTATGCTGAAGTTTTCTCGAAGTTCCAAAAGCTTTCCGTAATTCTTTCACAATTGTTTTCTTATGAATTATTTGCTCTTTCACTTTCTTTGAGCAACTGATCCTTTCACTTATTTTTCACTTAAATCACGAAAATGTAAATACGCGATACTTG
Source organism: Psix sp. ZL-2020 (assembly GCA_022817045.1). Lineage (NCBI taxonomy): Eukaryota > Metazoa > Arthropoda > Insecta > Hymenoptera > Scelionidae > Psix > Psix sp. ZL-2020. The sequence goes on from JABFQD010005805.1 coordinate 3,973, forward strand.
ATCGAATGTTATCTGTATAATCTATATTTACTTTAAGAAATACAGAAATATTAATATCAGTCTATTATGATTGAAGATATGAGTGGGAACAGATGGTGATAAAATTTCATAAGTTTCATTAAATTTTGTAGACAATCGATATATCTGATCATTGCTGAAATATTTTTTCAAACATTTGTATGTAGCAATTATAAATTCAAAATATAATCTCAAAGATATGATCAGATTTTCATTAAACAATTTCTCCGGTATATACTTTTCAGGTGGCTATTTAAAAAGTATTGACTAATAATTGTGAAAATATCCTTTACCTATTTACACCTCTAACACTAATTTCAATAAATAATCAATAAAACAGTTGCATAAATTATGTATCAGAAATCTTGTTCGTAGTCAAATTTATTATTATTTAAAAAATAGATTAATTAAAAGCATATTTTCCAATACATTATTTTTATGAATCACTAATAGATTGTTACATTTTTTCCATTAAAATAAGTTCAAAATCAAAAACAAATATATTTGACTTTGAAAGGGCCAGTAAACAACGCATAAAAATATTTATTATCTATGTCAAAAAATTCTTCTCTGTAATAACATTTATTAAATAGTAAAAAATTCGATCCAATTCTTCGACCAGCAATTACTATTTCAGTGAAATCGATAAACTTTTTGATCTACTTTGCTGCCAGGGTTATCAAGAAGCTATAGTCCTATCCACACCAAACATCCTTCAAGTTGAAAAAGCTAAAAAAACTTTGCTGGATTTTCTTGTAAGGTGACTCGTTGCAGTGGAAGTTGAAAAGTAGTTTTGCGTTATGACCTGAAGGTACAATTGATCGAGTGTAGCAAAACGGTGCTGATAAGGGCTAACGAGTGGACAAGCTTGACACGATGGCGGGCGGAGTCAAAGTGCAGCGAGCCGTTGTTATCGCGTTGTATCGTATCTTTAGCAATGCGCGGGACACCTTGTTAAAGGTTGTGATGTGGAGCGGACTCTGGTAAGAGAGTAAGTAATTCGTCCCCTTTGGCGTATGGTGAGTGGTCAGGACGGATCAATCGGAAGGCGGGTATAAGTTTCCGCCGTCGTGGTCCGGCGTAGCTGTCGCGGTCAGTTTGAGATTGCGGCGATGTCAGTGACAGCTGTGCTCGAGGACCGCGTATTGAACTCATATCCAGCCACGTTCCTTTATACCTACTTAGTTGGGCTGGGTCCCTTCTTTCCTCTGCCCGATCAGTCAAATAATCATTCCAACTTCGTTAATCAGACCAAGAGGCTTATCGCTGGGGCACGCTATGATTGGTCGGAGCGATGATTACGCGGTCGCCTCGTCAGCGGAGGATCTTCCGTGTTCCTAATCCGCAGAGACATCTAGTGCGGAACCGTCACAATGAGCAAATTTGATTTATCGTCCGCCGATGATCATTGGGAATTCCCCCTCTTCTCGCTCTTTTGACGGATCCTAGTTGTTTACTTTCAGACTTCGCCGGCGGCTGTTTCACGTGAATTTGTCACAATCATTCGGCCAGGTGATGAACGATTCCGGCGACTGCGCTTGAAAGCAACGCTTAAACTGACATTATTTTTTACCCTGGCGACGTTTAATAATGCGTTTTTGCGACGTCGTGTTCAGACATTTGATACCCTATCCAGCCGCGTCGTACACTCGTCCTTGTCTCGATATCGACTTCGTATAATACTTTATCAACGTCGCTGACTAATTCCTTTGCGAATCGCTTCGAGTTCTAAATTGTATTAACTTGGACAAGTTTTTTTTCCTTCCACTACCTTGAAGCTAACGGTTTTTCTCAAGACATTTTATACTTCGACCTTGTTGCGCTATCGAACTCTGCGCATCGCACGTTATCAATCGTGCTGCGTTCTATATTGCATAATCGTTTAATTATTCAACTCCGAGTTCTGCCTTTCTCGAGTTACTTGCGATCGCTTCGACAAATGGAACAAACTTCAAAGAGGTTTAACTTATCAACTACGTAGTACAAAAAATGTTAATGCGTCTGTTCAAGTTGAATCGATAACTGAACATATTGTACAATTGATACCTCTACACTGCTAGGCTTAAATAGGCTGTAAATTTGCGTTCATCCGTCATCGTAAATGACGAGAGAATTCGATTATTCCAGTATTATGCAAATCTTTGCCAAGTTTGGTAATCACTTTCTCCATTTTTCCATCGTACCGTAAAAAATGGCGGCGTGATAGTAAAGCGTTTGCATGTTGCAGGGTTGTTTAGGTCCACGTTAATTACGTCTACCAGTAGGCTATCAAAATTTGCACCAGACATAAAGTGGACTCAAGAACCCTCCGGCTCTTCTTAGGGCCATTAAACTTCATCTATAAGGTGTCCGAATTCACTTTTGAGTCATTCAATTTTTACAAAAAACCTTTCCTCATTCAATTTTCATCAGGTACGAATTCTAACCAGGTGATAATTCCAATTCCAAATTCTCCAACTATATATTCAACATTTGTATTCCTCTCAAGAAGTTGAAACGTATCAGTCAGCCATAACGAATATCAGAAATCATTATTGAATCCCAACGACATACATAAATATTTACGTCGAATCGAGATAACAGAACGTTTTGTTCTGCCCTGCCTATTAGGAGCCACCCGGTAGAAGCGAATATTGCCGGTGGGGTGTGAAATGGCTCGAAGGGAGATTGCATAGACGCCGTCAAAGTCTGGATAACGACGCCGGGAGCACGATATTAGACAAGAACGTCGAGTTTGGGTCAGGTTGGTCGGATGAACGTGGAGGCCGGGGGACGGGATCCGTCGTTCGTAACGTGCGGCAGGGGGTGAAAGAGATCGACGGGGACGGCCGCCAAGGGACGCTTTAACGCAATGAGCACCTTATCTCCGCTACACCTTCGCCGGCGAAACTTGCACCGACCTATCTCTCGACGCGTCTAGTTACAAAATAAACTACCCGGCGCCGGATGAGGCCGAAGCAAATGTAATTACCTGTATCCGAAACAACCGCCGGCTCTCGCACCGCAGATACGTTAAAACTCCACCCTGTCTTTTAATTCCAACCGTATCTGCGAAATAGAGCCAGGCTTCTGTCGGATGTTGGTCCTGTATTCAAATTGAGATCACAGTGCAAAGCGTCAGCGTAGCGGAGAATCTGGTTGGCAATTTCGCTCCTTACTGGGAAGTTGCAGAGTCATCTGTATCTTCCAAAGGTAAAAGACGTTCTACTTTTGCTTGCTAGGAGGAAAGATTCAAAATATGAACGATTGTCTATGCGAGTTGAAGATCAAAGTGACAGGATTTGAAGTTGCCACTGAGATGTCGTCCATCTCCGCGAAACGAAAATAACTCTGGTGTAGGAAGTTGCGGGCGATCAAAGGCAACCACTTCTTCATAATGGCGGTGTTTACACGCCGCGGCGACGTCACTCATCCGTCGCAGCAAAAAGACCGGGATTTATCATCGATGTGCTCTTTTCTTATCCGCTTTTATAAACGACGACACGGGCAATAAAGACACGCGATGGATTAGTGGTCTTAGCATTCCGACGCGCTGGATCTATTCTGGTGATTTGAAGCTGGGCACGCGCGTCCAATGAATCAATCGACAGTGTCTCGCTTCATCCTGTCCTCCGGAGTCCCCGCCTCGGACCTGAGAGCCGCTCGTGAATTTCTCAAATCTGGCGACGCCATTAGTCGCCCGAACTATCGCGAATTGACTTGCGAAACTCGGGACTCCGATCAGAAACTCACGGATCTACGTCACGAGTCCACTTGAAATATCGTCAAGTAGCGTGAGTGACTGAAGGGGACCGCGAAATTTATACGACATCGACAAACGACTGTTGTTTGGCAAAAACGAAAATAGGAGAAGTCTCGATAGAGCACTAGATAATTAGTCTTCGAGGGATCAACATCAGGAACTTTGCGTCAAATTTATGACCCGGTGCTCGAACAAACGTTGATTATTTTTAAAGCAACGCTACAGGAACTACTGCTAAATGTTGCAGAGAGAATTAAAAGTTCAGCAACCGAATTTCTGGATGATATATAAACGTTCTGAGTCCAGCGGAATATATAATCAATGAGTATACTATTCCGAGCGTCGTAACTAATAGAACGTCTTAGGTTTCAAGAGATCAAAATTCTGCTGGTACCAAAAAATCATACTTCCATTTCTTCCGACAGTTATAATATTTTTTATTACATTGCTGCTGCGGATAGACAAAAATTTTGCGATATATTGTAAAATGTCATGTTTCCTATAATTTCTTGACATTTGTAAAAATGGACTTCCAAAACTATTATGCAACAATGATCCTATTTCAACAGAAACGCTGCAACCAAATGCAATTTAATGGACTGGAATTAAATTCAATGAATCTTCCGTAATAGCTTTCGAACAACTCAAACCGAAGCGACGGTTCATTTGCAGGACGAAAATGAAGTAGTGGGTACTGCAGCTTGAATGTTTCGTTTCAATTTTTTGTCCGTCGAGGACTCTTTTATTAGTGTCGCACAGTAAACTTCGACTGGTGCAATAACACGCTGCTGCTTCGAAACGCCGAGTGACAGGCACAGCATATCTCTCTCATCCTCTCATTCTGTGTCTCGCAGTGTTTTCAAGAAACCACGTACACGTCATAAATAGTGTCCCCGCGCGGCCCTTCGCCGTGTCTAGAGTCATCTCCTGCCCCCACCGTCGACATTTTCCAATATTCCGAACTGCACTGATTCCATCTGGGACCCCTCGCGGCTTGCCTTCTCCTACTTTTCTTCGTGAAACCCCGCTGCCCCTACCTTCCGCTGTCCCCACTGTCTTCCTTTCCCAGTCATCCTTGTCCTCCCATTCACAGCGTGCCTCTTTCATATCGATCCTGAGAAACACGGGCACATACGCGACAGGCACCGTATACCAGCGCGGCTCACGTCATAAATATCTCACGATACAAATATTGAGACGTCGCGCGAACTGTGTATGCAAAGTGTCCTGAAATTGGTGCATAAGTTCTTCAGCTTACGGCGATGCAAATGAAATATACAACGAACCGCGCCGCCTTTTATTAACCCCTTCCCCGTCTGCGCAAAAGTTATGCCGTATCTCAAATTATGACTTTTTTGCGTAGGTATTTTTGAAATTTTGCAGAGTAAATAACGTCGCTTGGCTTCTACACTGGAAAGACAGCTTTCTTGCTGTTCATAATCCATCAAATTCATGGGATAGCAGAGATCAGTAATCGAACGTCGACGTAAAGAGCGGCAATCGAGTAATTAATTAGCACAAAATGCCGGCGTCAATTAGCACTTGATCGGAAAAATAATTAGCAAGCGCGCTTACAAAAGAGTGTTGACGCTGGAGTTTGTTTGCGATTGTAATCAATAGCCACCTTCACGCTCGTTGAGAGCGAAATAATTTATACATTCACTTGACTTAATTCTGATATAATTACTCTATCTTTTCAAATTCGATATCTTTTCGCAGCTTCGATCATGCTTGCTCATCCAAACACTTGGAGAGACAACTTCCAACTAGACGTCACGAGCAGTGGACTTTAAAAATACTGGGCTTTTAAAGACACAAAATACTGTCGCATTTGGAACCAAGTCAAAAGCACCGCCTGATGTACAGGCGAAAAGTATGCTCTTTCAAACCAGAATCGATGCTTCTCTTACGCTTTTCCAACCCACCACTAAATATTCTCTCGGCGCTCTTGAAGGAATTGGCGCCAACTGCTTTACGAGCATGCGCCGCACTGTCGTCTGCGTCATCTTCGTGGGTTTGTTGTGCGTCGACCTTTACCCAACATTGCCTCCCCCCTCCCCCCACGTCCCGAGCGTCCTTCCTACCCCGACCTCGCCCGTCGCATCCACCCCGTGGCCAACCCTGACCTGATTTATGAGATTCTGGAAGCGTCTACTGTGCCGCGAGTTTTCAAGGGACGAAAACCCCGCCGCGCCCGCGTCCTCCCAAGCAGACAGCTGGCTAGTGTTTCGCCGCGGGAACGCGTGTACGTGAGCTCCCTTTCGCGACGTTCGTACTAAATTAGTTCATTCCAAAGCCATTTGATACAATAGCACCTTTTTGTCCCGCGACTTTCATCCAGCCTTTTCATGCAAATTCCTTTATACGCAATGTCATAATTTATTCCGGAAATGCACTGGAGATATTTTTGCACAGTACAAAGGCCTTTCAAGTAAATCATCTTTTTGAATCATGATTTCCACTGGCCAAGACCGACCATAGACTTTGTGAGATCTTTTGAGATCATTTTGTGGCTTGTAAATTTCTGTCTGGTACTATCTTAGAACATAGTACGAATTTGAAGCTTCTTGGTGAATTATTTTTGATGATTAAACAAAATTCCAGAGCTTAAAATGTTTTTTTTTCAACGAATGGG
>JABFQD010005806.1:0-10365 GCA_022817045.1 Psix sp. ZL-2020
AGTTTATAAATTATTCTACAATCATATAATTGCAATAAATTAATAATTATATATATATAAACTTCGATAGTATCAGTAAATATACATTTTTACATGAAAATAATATTCAATAAATAAAATTGCTTTTTAAATTTCGCGCCGTTTTATTGAAACTGTGAAACATGCATTCGAATGCGCATCGTGTTTGCGCCTGGAACTAACGCATTGTCGTTGAGAAGAAGAACTGCGTAAAACTTTCGACGATAGTCTCAGTTGTGCGTTGAATAATAATTCTTGCAAAAGAGCGAATTTCAAAGGCAAAAAAGTAACAAAAATGCGCCTAGCGTTTGGCTAGCGTTGAGATCAGTAATAATCCTAACGGCGGGGAGTTAAAATTTTCTACGCGAGGTAAGTGATGACTCAAGGAGCACAAACGTAACGATATAAACAAAAAGTGATCGAACAACTAAAACAAAAAGCAAGAGAAAAAAAAAACGAGCAAAAAGCACTAGAAACAGGCAGCAAGTGTGCAATCGTAACGAGCGAGTTGGCGTTGTAATCGAGGCGTGGTGGACGAGGCCCGGAAACGGCAACATGGCGTCTCTTTGTCCTCGTTGTTTAGGCCTCGCAAACGACCATTTTGCCCTCGACGAAAATCGATATTGTACGTAACAATCGGCCGCGAGTATATCATTTATTTCATGTAACTCAATTCGAACAGGCCCAGAATCGTCGAAAAGTCGATCGAAAGATTTCTGCAAATTCAGTCTTATAAGTTAGTCGGTTCAAGTGCTTAAAAAATGACGAACATCACACGGCCGACACAATAGAGAGAAAATAAAAAAAGCAATTACGTAGATGATTGAATAATGATAAAAAGCAAATGTGTATCGAGGTAGACAAAGATAGAGAGTTGATGCAAAGGAATTATAGGTTGTGTCAGTTTCGCATGTGTCAAGGAATGTTGGATTAGGCAAAAGAGCGACAAAGAGCGTGCGCAAGAGAGAAATTGCGATATCGTCGTTGACTTGTAGGTTATTGTTTGACTTAGGAGTGGGTTCCGAGGCGGGACCGTCGATGAATCAACCGGTTTTGTAGGATTGCAGATTAGGTTGCGCGAGTGAGACAGTTACACGGAAATGGACGCGCGACTCATAGCGCAAGCTTTGAACTACCATGGACAGCAACTGCAGAAGGTTTGGGAAAGCGAGCGCAACGAAAATGAGCTCGCCATGCTCAACCTTAAGGAGCCCAACTTTGAGATCTACCAGCAACGCCAAAAAACTCTTAGGTGTGCATCTCTTCTATCTCTCTTTAATTCGTTACTGTTTGGACGTGTCGAAACTTCCATAAAAGGAAAAAGTCTTGTTTAATGAGTTTAAATTGATCTTTTTTATTGTTGTAATAATTATTAATAGCAAACAAGAGTAAATGCTTTCTAATGACTTTTCATAATTCCAGCAATTATTAAAAGTCGATTTTGTTATTTTTAGATATTTAATCAAAACTTAAATATATTATCACCGGCATTATCTCTGAGATAACGTTTTTTTATTAGTTAGCCATAAATTGTACAATAATAAATGAGCTGTATTCTTATTTTTATTTGTATTAGCATTTTTAAAATTTATAATTCTATGCTTTACAAAACCGCGTCAAAAAATAACGTCTAGCTCAGGACGCATCTTGACATTTGTGTCAAAGTGCTTCTTGATAAGATTGAATAATTTAAATGTATGTAACACCGGTTGCAGACACAATGTTATCAAAGGTGGCAATTAATTTCTTGCTATACATAAGTTGAAAATCGATCTGCGGTTATTCACTCAATGAATACAACTTTGAAATTCGAAATGTATGAGAAAATAAGTATGAAAAAATTAACATTGTGCCTTAATAGCTCGTGGCAATCAATAATCCATGAATGAGTTTCGCCGATTTGTCGATGAAACCATGGTAACGATATGAGGATCGCAATGCCGGCTCATTCGCATGTCCAAACAGATAGTAACATATACATTTTTAAAAACCTGGGAAAGCTGTAAATTTGTTTCTCTTTTTTAGAAGAATACGTTTTTATTAGCTTAACTTTAGTTTCAGTGATAGAGGAAAAAGGCTGAAGCTGCAACAGTTTATAGCAAAAAAAGCTGACAGTCTTTATGACAAGTCTAACTTGGAAAGAAATCACGAGCCGATCAAGCCTGTGGGCGGTGACGATGGTAAATTATTGTTTTGATATCAAGGGACATTAAATAAAAATGAATATTTAATCAAATTGATAGTCACGCAAACAATTTTTTTTGCTTATTTACAGTTTATTTTCTTTTTCTTTTTTTCAATGACAAACTGATAATTTTTGTATCTTCATTTTCTATTTACGTTACGTAATAGATAAAACAGAGAAATGTAATTCGAAGTTATTTCGATCGTAAATTTCTTGTCCAAAGTTTTTATTAATATATTTAAACTGGCTTTCTTTACAGAATTTTATGCAACAATGCCCGGGCTTGATTCCTTCGTCACGATGGAAAAATCGCAACGTATACGTAACTTTCTCGAGGTAATAACTCGCGCGAAGCTAACGATTTGTTTGGCCCCTTTTTCTTTTTTGTTTATCTTTTCGGTCTCATTTTAATGGCTGTCGTTGTTTCAGGTGAATTGAATCAGTTCAAAAATTAACATTAAAAATAATAATTGTCACAATTACGCGTAACATTGTTACGTTTTAAATGATTCGTTTAATATGTTTGGTTGACAGTTATGAGCCGTAAAGTTTGATTTTTTAATTAACAAACCAGAGCCACAAATTAACTGGCGGCGAATTTGAAATTGCCATTCGTTTTGCAGAGTTTGGTTGTTGGCGATGTTATATTTGCTCAGGTAATGGGTAAAAGTGCCGCGGGACTTCTTCTTAAAGTTCTCTGCAACTGCAGTGATTGTCCGAGAGTCGTGACTGAACTTGGAGTTAAGGTACTATTTTAACCTCCTCACACATTCTTCACCCCAGAAACTGTCTTCTGATAGCAGAACTAAACATTTATAATTTTATTTTCAAATCCATTTTGTTTTCTAGTTTTCAGTGTTAAACATTTTTAAGCTTTATATTGCAAATTATTTCTTTTCATTATTCTATAACTAGATATATATACATTTACATATACATAAAGAGGACATATTTATTGATCGTAACGATTTAACTGTCACTTCTGAAAACTACAAGTTACGCTTTCTTTCAAAAAATCGCCACTACAATTGCCTCGTTCTATTTATTTTATATTTTGCAAGCAATTATTTTCAAGGTAACATTTTGATTATTATAACTCACAATTTCACTGCACTTTTTAATAGCTAATTGATTTATTTTTCATGTGACAATAAATATGTTGTTATATAGAAAAAGAAAAAACGTAGCTTTGTAACTGAGCTAATTAGAAGATGAATGAAAATGCTTGTATATGGATATTGAAATATTGCACTTGGTTGTAGGTTCTGATATTGAATACAGCGACTGTCCCAGCTGTTGACAAGAAGGGTGTAACGCGCGGCTACATGGCCAATGATTTGGTTTGCGTCGTAGTCAGTGAAGTAAACGTTGAGTCCGAGCGAGTTGTCGCCGTTATGAACGTACCACCTAGAGAAGGGCAATCGCCCCACCCGCCTATGGGTCTTATTCATACCGACGATCTCCCGGAAGCATATAAGTAAGTTGTACCAGGCCCGGATAAGTATGCTCCACCTTGCGCGCAACCAACCTTATTTTATCATTTCATTAACTTTAGAGATTTGAGTATTTTAATTCATTTCTCGCTTTTGCAAAAGTTTCATTTCTCTTTTGTTCACTTTTCATTCATCTTTGGCTTAAACGTAAGTTTGGAACATGAATAAGATTATGTAATGTAATGATCAAAGTTAATTAATGTTATATAACTTTCATTGAAATAACAATGTGGAAAATGGATGCTTTTAAAATGATTTCTGAAGATTACTTAGTGAAACTTTTGATTGTCTATGTTGACATTAGATATTGTAATCAGACTAAAATCTTTCTCTTTTTATTTCTATTTGTGAAGTCAAAATATTGTTTTCCTTTGGTTTGAACTTGTGACAACTATACTTTGATGTAAGTTAGCCAGTTTTAAAGATAAATTGTTTCTTCTGACCCAATTTTGTTTGATATGAATTTCATTTCTAATTAAATTAGTTAAAATAAGAGCTTTGAAATGGTTTGTTTTGGATTATCAGTTAACTAGTATCTTATGATTTGGAATGAATAAAGCTTTTTCTCAAATCTATCATTTAATGCATAAAGTAAGAAAGAAAGAAAGAAAGAAAGAAAGAAAGAATCGAATTGGGTGGCAATGAATAGCGCGGCGTAATTCAAGAAAACGGTTTTGTGAAAAGGCGCAAGCCTGCATGGAAAGAAGCAATGATGTGTGTGTAGGAACGTAACATGTATATTTAGTCAGGGCAAAATGATAATCGATACTAACATAAAGCGAAGGTAAATTGGCAATGATTCCTCTGACACATTTTTATGAATTTAGGTGCCAGACACAGTGTAAAAATAGTGATATTATGATGATGAGTTTAATATGCGATACAAAAGATTGAAACATTGGTCGAGCATTGGCTTGAGGCGTGGCTCTGTTTTTGGCTACGTCGATGTTTGTGAAATATGTTGTTATCAAAGCACCGCTCTCAGATAAAATGACTTTTGTCGCACGTCTTTCGAGACTTGAGATTGATATTTCCAAATGTGACAAGTTGAGCTTTGGGTGTTCGAATTGGGTGTGGCAGACGGTAGGTATAACAATCAAATCGGTTGTTTGGTCTCTGCCTTATCACAAATGACTTATCCGTAAATTGGTAATCATTGGCTAACAGTTGAATTTGAAACGGTTTAGATCATTCAAAAAATGAACGAACAATTATTTCGGAGACAAAGTTGTTGATTGAAAAGAGACCCAGTAACCCGAGACTATTATATCCTTCCTATAATTACTTTAAGCCGTCGGAGAATCGAGGCTTCCGTTAATATTAATGTATCATTTGAACTTACAGCTCGTGTAATGAACGAAAGATAAAAACGTGATGTCGTATGAATTGACGAAAATGCGAAACAGGCGAACATCTAAATATAGTTTCGTTGATCCGCATTGGATGGTACAAATGCGTGGCTCGATAAGTCAGGGCTGTGAGCTCGTTGCTTCTCGCAGCAAGTCAAAAAGTCAAGTCAAAAACAATGTTACTGTCTAATCGATCTAAGAGTTACTTTTAAATACTACCAAATCACCATCCGATGATAGGCCGTGTGCTTTTGTGTTCACAAATATGATATATGATATACAATATGCGATATGATACAAACTAGACAAAAATATTCGTCTTAGCGGTTTGAACAAGGTGAGAGAAGAGTTTCAAGTACCAACATTAAGCAACTGAAAACTGTCAAGACCTTGAACTATTGCCGACCTTCTCTACCGCGCCCCCTTACATCACAGTCCGTCCACGTGTTCGCGTCCACCGGACCGCCAGGTGGCACCACTGAGCGCACCGCTGCTGCTGGCGCTGCGCTCGTTGTTGTCGTCGAGGCTGCCGGCTGCTCGCGCACGCGCTGGTCGTGGCTTAGTCAATATCCACTCGGCAACATGGAATGATTAAAAGCGTCGCAGCTTTGCACAGCCGATCATTAACCCTCACTGTGTTCTCGTGTGACTTAGGAAAGCAATGGACAACAAAGGACAAAGTTATGAAACTATCATGGAAAATAGCACTGGATTCAATAATCCCAACAACATTAAATATTTGGCCGATTTGATGGGACTTGGACAAGAAAATTACTCCAACATGGTCGGACTCAGGTAAAACACAATCCCATACTTGTTCTCTATCCCACTCATTTTTACCTTTCTAGGTTCGCTTCTTTTCATTGAGTTTGTTACTTCAAACCAATCAAGAGTTCTTTTTTTCCGTTTCATTCAATGGGGAGTTTGGGCCAGTTGTAACTTTGGCAGACATCTTTGTCTTTTTGATCAAGTCTAAAAATAGATTACGCTTGTTTAGATTTCCACGAGGTGAGTATGCCACATCAATACTGGCCCGAATTCCCTGTTCTAACATTGATCATTGATGCAATTTATCAAAGAGGTGTGGCTCGCGAAAGATCTTTTCCGATCTCTACGAAACGTTTTTTCCAGGCATAGTAAACACACGTGTTTAATTGAAGCGTAGTAATTTTGTTACGGACTAAGTGTATAAATTAAGACAAGCGCTGTTGTAAAAAATAGTTTGCTCTAAACATCCATTTTCATCACTATCACTTCAGAGAGAGATTTCCGCAAAACGAATACGCAACTGAGTTGCGCCAAACGCAAGCAAGCAAATGGGCTTTCCGAAGCGTTGCTGAAGGCATCGAGCATTTCAAAGCAGGAAGACACTCGGAAGCATTCCAGTGTTTGAACAAGGCGCTCACCGTTGACCCGCGCAATGTTGAGGGATTAGTCGCACGTGGAGCTTTGTGAGTTTCTTTATTTTTACCATCTTTTTTCTACTAAATGTATTTATTCACTTTAACACGTTGTCTTGTATGTGTCGGACACTTTGGTGTTTTTTTAGGTTATACACAAATTATGTTCGATAAGATTTTGATTAATTTTGTTGATATACTATAAAATATTATATTAAATTTAAATAGATCAAAACAGTGGAATGATATATTGATCTAATGATAAGAATAAACGAATGATTGCATATACAGTAGAATCTGTTTTAATTCATGAAAAGGTAATCTTTTAGATTAATATATATACATATGTACATATATGTATTTCGATTTGTTACAGTAACATTTAATGCTTATTTTAAACATTTCATTTAATCATTGAATAGGTATTTTACTATACGAATACTAATCAACTTAATGATTTGCTATAAATTTTTACAATGAAGTATGTGCTTTTTAATTTATATAACATTTTTGTAAGTACTTTGGTCGTTAGCTAGACAAAACAAATTATTAATAGTACATTATCAACAGACTAAACATATTATATATACTTTTATAAAATCATGGAAATTGTTTGAGTTAACTGATTTTGAGTTTAAGGATGTTGAAATTCTTTTGAAAGATATAGAACCAAAAGAAAATCTGATTGAAACCTATCTGATTAATTCTATATAAAGTTTTCAAAAATAAAATAAAAACATATTTAAATATGACAAATTTTAAATTAATTTATACGACCAAACTACTTATTATTTTATTTCAATATATAACCAGAAAAGGAAAAAAACAAATACATTGAAACTACATTGTACATCTGCTTATGAAAGAATTCACACAAAAATTTTGGAATCGACAGTAGAATGTTTAATTATTTCAGGTATGCTAATTCAGAAAATTTCAAAAAAGCAATCGAAGATTTTGAAACTGCATTAAAACTAAATCCAACTCATGGGAATGCACGCAAATACATGGCAGAGACATTAGTGGCATTGGGGCGTAGCTACGAGGACGAGAAAAAGTACGAGGACGCGCAGAAAGCCTACGAGAAGTGCTTGGCAATTGTACCATTCCACGAGGAGGCTCGCAATTCGATTGAGTTCATCAAGACAAAAGTGATGAGTACGTCTGGCGCACCTACGACGACAACAATCAATCAGATTGAGAGTTTTAAGAGCTTCGTTGAAAGCGACAACGCCACAAGCGACACGAAGAAGGACAAGAAAAAGCGCAAGAAGGAGCGTAAGTCGCGCTCAAAGAAGCGCCAAAGATGGAGCTCGAGCTCGAGCTCATCATCAAGCGGCTCGTCCAGCTCATCGAGTTCTGAATCTAGCAGCTCGTCCAGCTCAGGCTCCTCACGCTCAGCCTCCCGCTCACCGAGCAGCCGCAAAAGAAAGCATAAAAAGGAACACCGTGGCTCCCTCTCGCCACTCAGCAAACGCATGGCGCAATACAATAACCCGCCGGCCAGTGTGACATCACATGACGTCAATCCGGTTGTGCCGTATACTGCGAGTAAAATGGATGAACACGAAATGGAAGTCTTGAAGTTTTTGGAAAAAACTAAGGATGACTCTGATTATGAAGGAAAGGTGTGTTATTCTTGTGAATTTTTATAGGTTTGACTAATTATTTAAAAAAAAATTTAAAAATGTAGTTTTCATTAATTGTTAGTTTTTTTATTTGAAAAAGTTCGAATAAATAAGTTTAATGAACTTTTATACAGAAAATTAATTATAAATTGAGATTTAATATATAGAAATTCTAAAACGTGGTCAAATTTCACATGGAAGTGAATTAGAAGTTATTTAAGAATATGTTCTTGATAGAAAAATAAAAAGTTAACCAGTTGTAAAGTTTATAAGTTGTAAGTTGTAAGTAAATTACTAACAGTTGCAGTTTCTACCTAACCTTGGGTAAAATTGTTGATTCTTTGATTACATGATTTCATTATTACTGACTGTTTGCATTTGTTTTTATCCAGGTTCGCAAGTTTTTGGCTGAAGCTGAACGATGGAAACGTGAGAAAGAAAAGAAGCACTCTGTAAGTGAAAAGTCAAAGAAAAAGAAGAAAAAAGAAAAGAAAATGAAGGAGAAAGAGAAGGAGGAGAAAAAGAGCCGCAAGAAGAAGAAAAAAGAGGAACGCAAAAAGCGTAAGAACAAAGATAAGTCGGAGCGTGATTTTGATGCGCTGAAAACGACATCGCTGCCTGATTTGGAGCAACTCGAGTCTAAATTGAACGCGTATTACGCTAAAGTCGAAAAAGAAACGGCTGTACTGCGAAGGTAACCATTGCACACTTTCATCACTTAAGTCAAGGTTTTTAACAGCGAATAATTAGTAACTTAGACGCTACTTTTTCAAATCTTGTTCTTCATTCGTTTGTCCAGTTTTGTTTTACAATTAAGAAAACGAGCTCTGCGCCTTGTGCCAACAGACACAGGTTGGCTTTAGAAGCGTTTTAATTCTTTACTTATGTTTTACATTTAATAGGTATGTTGATCAGTATAATGACATGCCTTCCCCTCTTAGTAACGCGGAGAAATTGACGGAATCGGTTGATTTCCGAAGGGAGAAGGATGATCTGTCTAAAAGTTATGAACGAGAACGGCGTGAGCCAATGACAGCGCAACAACGCAAAGGTTTGATATTGATAATCTTGATAATAAAAAATTAACAAATTTGAAATATGCTAATGAATACAAACTTGTATTGCAGAAATCCAGAGGAAGCCGCTAAATGATATGTTTGAGCAAGAATCGCATTTGATTCATCCCGAAATGAAAGTGCCTTCTCTGGACGCGGCTGCTTTGAATGCCAAATGGAAATTAACTAGGTAATATGATTAGATTGATTTGTTTGACTTGAAGAGTTATTTATTGTTGAGCACTAAGTTTTCTAAAAACATAGTGTCATGAGCTTGAGAGAGAAACTTTTCATTACTTTTTCGATTATTTCTAGACGTTATTAAGTTGCATGGCTAAAATAGGTTCGTTAAAAGAAAGGAAAACTTGCGTATTTGTATACACACAGGATTCTAAGTAAAATTGCGGGAAGATTTTTTACTGGTTTTAGATGGTAATGGTGTTGATATCACAGCTGTTTCTACAACATAATCAAGGAGTTTGAACTATTAACAAATTATCTGTCGTTTACAGAGTGTTTTATCGTTTTACGTAAATTTATAGATACATATGATACAAATAACAAACAACAAACAAATAACAATGTTCACACAATCTTTATTAAACTTGATTGAAAGTAGAGGCTTCATTTGTTGTTATGAGACATGATCATGTAAGTTCAGACTATGTTCACTGTTTAAGTTGCATGAGATGTAATTTTGTTTGAATATTCGTTACACACGATGATTACCATCTTTGGTTTTATAATATGTATCACGTACTTGTTTGTTTATTATTTTCATTTTTCAAATTCAGACAAAGATACATACTTGGTGTACCAGAATTTTAGTTACAAAATGAAGTGTTCATTCATGTAAATGTACAAAAATGTAACGATACATGATAAGTTTTTCTTACTTTTGACAAAAAATCACTATTTGATCACGTGTAGACTTTCATTGTATGCGGATATGTCGAAAGTGACAAATCGAAAAGTGTTTTAATATAGTTAATTTTGCATGATAATTTGTTAATCACAAGTTTTATGAAAGTCTATGCCATACACTTGTGTTAAAATTGAATTTTGCTGTTGAATCACCTTATAAGACAAACCTTTTTCAGCGTTGTGTCACACGTCCTACTGCACTTATCCTTGTTGCGTGAGTGTTACTTCAAGGTTGAGGATAAAGTTTTTCTATTTTTATATTGAATACGTTTATTGAATTTTTGAAAAATTTATAACTTTTTTTGTTTAAGAA
>JABFQD010005807.1:0-10365 GCA_022817045.1 Psix sp. ZL-2020
AAATAATATTCTTTAGATTGGTAGTACATAAACAAAATAAGACATTGACAATGATTGCAAAAAAATATTGATATAATTCGGTGTGAAATTTGATCAAAAACAGAGGAATAAGAAGCGGAGAGGTTGGAGTAAAAAATAGCTGTGTCTCGGTAGGCTTTCTGTAATCCTTTATCGAAAAGCGACTGTGCACGTACTATTTGTCAACACCACTCTTGCCAAGATTTCACCAAGGAAAATGTCGGATCATTATCGGGATGGGTCCCGCTACTGATTCTAACTAATACAAATGTCTCTGGATGCTTTCTTTTATTTTTCTAATGTCTTTCGCAGAAAAACTATTCAACAGACGTCCTTTGATTTAATACCTTGACAATCGTTTCGTATGCTTTTAATCATTCTGCAGTAAGTTAGCTGAGAACAGATAAAAACGAAAATGGTTGAAAGAATAGCAAAAAAGAAGACGAAAAACACAAAAGCTATTGTTGCTTTTTTAGTTTTTACTTTTTTCCTGTCTAATGCACTTCATTCAAAATGAATTTAATTTCAATAATTGGACAAAGCATAAAAGGAAACTTTAGCGGAGTTGCAAAAATGTAGATAGATAATTTACAGACCTTATTATGATACAAAACTAGCAGCCAAATTTATCATCAAGAACTGTCCTCGAAAGTACAATTGTGCTCAGTAGGAAGCATAAATATAACGACAACTTAGCGCCAGAGCGTAATCCTGCGTTTTCTGCTTGAGACAACAGTGTATGTGTAAGGAAAGGTAGCCAGCAAGTTGGAGTAACTGCTGGTAACAATGTTTTCTCACCCTTTTGCGTTTTAGCAGCCATGTCGGGGCTTAGTTTGCGCCACCGAAACGCCAAAGTTATCCTACTTGGTTACGATAGCGTCGGTGCCCTCTTCTCTGCTAACCCTGGCAATCAATTTCGTCAATACTGTTTGTTGTGGAGGGATTGCGAAGCTGTCTGGCCCGCGGCGACATTGCTAGCCAAACGTTCCCCAGTTCTGTCACTCCCAACCGGAGACACAGTTTATTGATAGATTTTTACCCTAACTTATCAAACCTTTAACTATTGATCGACGCTTTTTCTCTGCCGTGAACCCATTTCCTGAGTGTCTCTTCAGTCAAGAACTTCGCCTTGTAAATTACACGGGAAAATAGAACCTGCTCACGGCAACTTCTCTTTAAGATTACATTTATGGATTACTACGGTTAATAATTTCAAATTTTGGCGTACGGTCAGACTTGGGGATAAGGGAAATAGCAATTTGCCTTTGAGGGCTCAAACTAAACGACATTGTATTCGTAAATACGACGCAACAAATGTAAATATAAAGTATAAATACAACAGGCGATAATAACAAATCATACATATGGGTATCAATGAAAAACATTGATATGGATTGTCAGTTTTTCCGGATTTGATCGTTTATAAATTTCAAAATATTTAATACTGTCTTTTTACGACGCGTCCACAAAATAAATACGCCAAAAATGTTTTTCTAAAAATAATATACTTCATAAAATGATATTATCTTTTGAATTATTATAAAAAAAGTTATTTAAAATATTTTACAATTTCGCACAACAGGTTAATAAAATATTTAAAATATTTTCACATTCTACTAAGGTAAATATGAAAATGATTAATTTATTAATAACACATTTTTACTTTTTATTGGATTAAGACATCTAAAATGTATATTATTAAAAAAATTTATTGAATTAAATTCAGTGAATTCAATAAAACTAGATTTTCTTCAGCAAAAATGAAATAATCATAAAAAATTGCATATTATTAAGCAATACATAATTAATTAATATAATAAATAAGAGCATAATATTAATATAATAAATAAAACATAAGACTTTATTATAAAACACTGCATTTCAGCAAGTCTATTTAAAATGTTCAAGTCAATCTATTACTCTGATAGAAATTTATTTATCCACTATGCACATCAAATATCATGTTTCTCTTAGCCAAGTCATGCACTCTTGAACGAATCATTGAAAGCATTCAAAGCCTTACAGAGAAGCCGCGCACTCTACCATTTGTGCGGCGTAATTTTGTATACACATAATTATACGTCACTTGAAAAGTGTAGTGAAAAAAAATGGAGCTATGCACGCGCCCCGATGTAAACCGCTTTTTATATTGCCTGACGAGGCACCGTTAATCAGGGTTATGAAAATGTAGGGTTGATGGACTCGTAATAATGCTTTCTGGTGAAATAACAACCCCGAGCATTTCGGGAGCAGCCGATTCGTTCTTGCGCGTCCTGTACCTCCCGATCCAATCCTTGCCACCCATCACGCTGAACGCCGGCTACCCTTCGCCGCTCGGAACCCATAATTCTCGGCACAAGCACTGCGCTAATTAAATAAACAGTGTCGTGACTTGAACTTGTATGAGCGGGTACTCGAGATTTTTCCAACTCGTTAGTGTGTTTCTAATTCAAAGTGTACTTTTAAGATTAATCGCGGCAAAAAAGCGACGTAGTCAAAAAGATCCGCTGACGATGAAAGCGTCAAATTTCAATTGCTTCTTGTTAACAATTACGCAGTGTCAGGGGTCTTGGGATCTGACGCAAGATCAATGTTATTTCGTGTCCAAGTTAGATTGAAAAAAATAATCTAGCTAGAATATCTATTTAAACATTGTCGCAGACATTAAAAACTGGACTCTTCATTACGTTCGTTTAAGTGACCCAATTTCACTAGCGTTGACTTTTGCTACAATTCTTGATGCTTAGCTTCATAATTAAAAACAATTTGCCAACTGTTTCCGTAGCATACTCTCATGGTGGCCGTGCTGTTTATTTGTTTTAAAACTCATATCATTCGTTGACCTTAATTTCATCTACAAAACATATTCAATTTTATGCACTTTCTAAAGGTTTATTTTTCTCTCCTGCAATGTTCTAACGAATGTTTTACTTCGATTTAACTTCATCATTCTTTTAATTTTGTTTGGATAATTGCACCAAACCGTATTGTTAAAATAATATAATATATACTGTTTAAGTTAGATGTGATCTTTTCTTTTATCAAACTTTTATTTGCTGATAAAGATTACCACGATGATCAAATCATCTTGAACGATGTATTAAATATTGATTCAATAAGAAACTTCGTGACCGACGTTTAGCGAGGGAAAATTCATCATTATTATAAAGTACAAAATTATATGAAACGTATTTTTCATTTTATTCTTGCTGTTGACAGTGTCTCATCATTCTTAACTAATTCTTAATTTTAGTAGCCGAAAATTAAGTGAATATTGAAATAAATTAATTGAAAATTCACGTTGCTTGGAGGTGAAGCGCGGTATTGATTAATATTCGGTATCCATTATTTAATGTAGTGCAATGACGCAAAATCAGCGGAGAAAAATATATATTAGAGTAAAATTTTGTGTCAGTAAAAAAGAACTGTTATAAGTTATATAATTTGGGGTGAAATTGTTCGCTATCTTGCTTCTTTGTCCCATATTCCGATATAAATATCGATTATCCCGGTCATCCGGATAATCCTCGTGGATTGAATGTACTATGAAGGCTTTTCACGTCACTGGTTATCTCCTTCCATGAACGTATATTATCCTTTCATGGTTCTTCACGTAATTTCATAGTTCCGCAATTTATTACTCTTAATATAGAAGTCTCTTGGGATGACTGTTTCAAAATTTCCATTCGTCTTGAAGTCTCGCAAACTATTCAAGAATTATTTTCTCAAAAAATGCAGCTTTTTAACCCTTCATTGAGACGTTGATTATCCATCAGATAATCAACCATATACCCGATAAAAGCAGTACTTGTCGAAAACAAAACTATAATTCTGCACTTTAAACATAAACTGTTTCCGAAGGAATTAAAATCGATCTATAGTTACTCATCTTGTTACTCAAAATTGGCTTATCATGGACATCTGACGGTGTAGAAAATGGCACCTTGTTTTACCCTTGATAGATAAACACGTGAGACGTCAGGCTGCTTTTGGAAAATAAAAATGTCAGGAAATAAAAGTCATCGCAGACTTCTTCCATCACCATCGATCAATCACAAGTCTCGTCGACTAATTGAATGAATTAATTATAATGCAACGGAGGTGCTTTGGTGGGAGCAAATTTGTCAAGATACTTAACAGTTTTAAGGCAGCGCCAATACTTAATTAACCTGACTTGCCAAATCATTTGAGCTTGACTAGAAACTGCCGTGCAATCTTATCGCGGTCTTAAGTCGCTCCTTAACTTGAGATTTCTAGCCAAGAAGCATGTCACGATGATGATCGGCGATGAGCGCTCCATCGACCGCGCTCATAACATGCGGCTGGCTCGCCTATCATGCGATTATTGATCGACAATTATGTCAATATGCACGAAATGCAAAATCTGCAACGATGCTAAATAACTGTTGATATTTCCGATCGAAATGCCAACAAACGTGCCATTTGCAATATGAAATTCAACAGTTTACGGCTCGAGTTTGCAGTGCGTGCCTATTTCATTGCGGTGCAACAATATGTTAGCATTTACTCAATAATTCAATTTCATCAATCGACGCTCCATCTGAAGTATATATATGACGACGCTTTATTGATACTAAAGCAGCGTCATTATTTGTCAAATGTTCATTTCTCATCTATGTTTACGATATGTATAAAAGTGAATACAGGGCATTCTTTAGATCTCATTTATCACAAGAATGATCTTACTGTATCAACTAAATATGATATGTGATTTATATTTAAACATGTAATGAAAGAACATTATTCAATATTAAATGTAGCGAAAAAAAATAATGGCATAAGTTACAACAATTTCATAACTGTCATAAGAGCTCTTTAAGAATTATAAAATATTTAGTATTAGACTTCGAACCTTGCTGATTTATCATATTCTGTTGCTAAATATCAAATAATGAACTATATGTTATCTATCAACAAACAGTACGCAAGAGTATTAAAATCGTGAAGTTTGAAGTATATGATACAAGATGGAGGCAGAGAGTAAAAAGGGGTGGGCAAGACAGAGTTATAGATAATGTATCAAAATTGCTTTATCGTCGGTCCATTTACCGAGATGAAAAGCACTCTCTGCCAAGTACACTAGTGAAGCTGTCGCAACGCAGCGTGCCACCAAAAGCATCCCAGTCTGCTGTCGGAAACACCAACTACCTTGTCTAGTCGTTTGAATGGCTCGCCTATAATTTGGTTTCACGATCCTTTATTGATTTGTCGACTCTTCATCAACGGATATTTTCCATTTAACAAGCTCGCCGTAATAACTATTACCAAAAGTATGCGTCGTTGTAATTTCAGGACGCATCATCCCCTGTCTGGCTATCAATTTTCAGTTGCACAGCCAAACGCGTGTTCGCCAGGATGGAAATTGATTAAATCTTCATTATTACCTTGTTTTCATTTCAACATTTTAGCGCAATCATTTGCTGTTGAACTTTTTTTATTCTTGTTGCTTCAACGGGGTGGCAGAATTTATGCTTCTAATGCGGCACAAACATCATTAAACTTGCTCGATG
Organism: Psix sp. ZL-2020; assembly: GCA_022817045.1. Lineage (NCBI taxonomy): Eukaryota > Metazoa > Arthropoda > Insecta > Hymenoptera > Scelionidae > Psix > Psix sp. ZL-2020. The sequence continues at coordinate 5,550 of JABFQD010005807.1, forward strand.
AACATCGAAAACTCGCATTAACATTTTCATCAAATTCTTCCACGCCATAAAACAACACACTCGCACTTTTGCCTGTCCTTTCCCCATCGCGACTAGTTCCCCTTGAGCGCTACCAAGCCAAAGCCAATGAGCCAAATAGTACGACGCAGAGGACCATAATCTTTCTTCGACTAAGGACAAGCCACCCCTATTCTTGATGACTTTATACTTTGTCCTATGCGCGTATATCCCATGGGTTCACCGTTCAAACTCTCTTTCATCGCTCACAAACATTTGATGACGCATTCGATGGACTTTCTATTTAATTATACACTCGACGTCACATCTGTTCTCAAGTTTTATTTCATACGTAATTAAAAATTAAGTGAAACTGTGCATATGACTTTAGAGTTCCAGCAACAGATATTCAAGCACTATTTACTTAACAGTCCAGTGCTTTGTTACTTCAAAATAGTTAACAAATTCATTAAATTAAAAGTATAAATTCAATATCAATCGAAATACATTAATATAAATACTCAGTATGATAGCCTTTGTTTTGTCGTGAATTTTAATTAATGAATTCTTTTTTATTATATGTTTATCTTCTTAAATAACTAAGAAGCAAACCTTCAAAGATCGGAAATGACATTTTTTGCTAGTAACCAATTTTTTCACTTTTTTTCTTTTAATACCATTCTAGCATTTCTTAAATAACGTAGAGAGCAAAACAAACGACTGAAATGCAGCATAAAAAAGCCTTGAAATTGGATACATACAAAAACGACGAATCAACTTCCCGATTCTCAAAGGATACAAATGGTGCGAGCGCGAGCGTTGAATAATACAACTCGCGAAACGAATCAAAATAAAATACACGAATGCTTGGCCAAAAAACGCAACACGCATAAGCGCTCGGCGCATTGTTTGACCGGCGAACATAACTGCATTGGTATCGAACTGATATCGCTATTATTCGAGATGCTTAACGCGCAGCCGGTTCACCGAACGGTACAAGGGTCCATCCGGCAATTTCCGAGCAGAGCCAGCGATCTAAGCAGTAGCGGACGGTATCTATTAAACGTGTATCAATATAAGATCTTGTAGAAATCGTGGGCTAATGGGCATATCGGCGTGCGGCATATGGCTGCACAAGAGAATAGGGTGAATGCTCGAGCTTTGTACGGATGCTCGCAAGCGTAAAGATTTACATTGGCTTTATTATATTGGGACGTGTATATATACGCGTGCTCGCATCGATACAAATTTACAACTTTGGCAGATCAACTTCATCTGCACTTATCAGCTCGATTTAACCGCTCGCCCAACTGCAGTGCTTTACAGATTCGATTGTACCTCAAAGACGTTATTCAACTACCAATAAGAACACGATCTCGACGGATAACTTGACAAAGTGTAGATTAGTACTTTTTCAGTCGATGAGACCGTTATGTAGATTAAGATTGCTACCGGGATACGCGATAATGAAATGAATTGTCGATTAGACAAGTTTTAAATAAATGCTGTTATACTAAAATCTACGAATTATGGATAAACAGCTTTAAACGTTTTTTTAGCGAGGAACATTATAATTAGTCACTTTGTATAAAGTTGATCATATTAATAATTCCAATTAACTTGGTTATTCATAGAAGTTGTAGATTTAATAATATGTAAATGTTTAGATGGTTCAGCTTGATTAGTAGAACATCGAAATCATTGAATATATTTACTGCTGTGAAGTTATAACATCATATTTCTTTGATCTGTTGATTAGAGCTGTTTAATTAAGGTTCATAACATTATTTGCAAATTAAATAAGTTAATTTGCACTAGAGTATTACAAAATTAATGGTATGAAATTGTCGTGTGATTAAGACATTTTTCTCATCGTCGAATCGGCAGTTTAGTTTAGTAAAGTGTTAAATAGCCAATCAATCACGGAAAACTATAGTAACGGAAATCTAATAGCGCTACATAATTATACGGTATTGTAAATAAAATCTGTTAATTACAATACCACAGAAAATAGCTCTAAATACCGGTGTTTGATCTACGCATGAAATTAATTTTGCCTCGTGTGATATTTTTATTAAGTAATGATGTGGTAATTTCCGCATTAAAGGAATTACTGGAAATTGAAAATAAACGATTTTTGAAACATTTATTTTTTACATTCATGTAATGAACTGAATTACATGCTTTCATAATTACATCAGTTTCTGTATTATTCTTGAATTTGAAAATTGCTAAAACCTCATTAAAAATTAATGACAAATTTCATCGCAATTTTAATTCATAACCCAACAAATCATCATAGGCAACTTGATGGTTACTTATTGCCTTTACACGAAAATTCAGCTACTAGATAATGCTGATATCTCGCAAGAGATCATTCGTAATGATCGAATGAGTAACTTATTCATGTTATATCGTTTCAAATCGTAAGTGTTTCCTTTGGTTCAACGCACTGCAATTGATTATCGATTACATCGAAATAAACTTGCATGCATTCAAAGCAAAAGGTTTAAATTGAGCTGCATTGCTGAGTTACAAATACCAACTGTCGAAGAAAACTTTGAAAATCATCATATAGAGCGGCACATTAACACATGCACAGTTAATTTGCTCGTTACATATATCTTCAATTCTTATCCATTCAAGCCGATAGATTAAACAAAGATATCGAGAAAATTCCATACATGAATATTCCATTAGAAAGAAAATCGTTTCCATTTGTTACAATAAATTATAAAATAAAATGAAATCGATGTTCATTTATTAAACACAATTTATACTATTCAGTTAAATGAAAATTATTCCAAATGAATCATCTCGATGTTTTAAACAATATTTCACTCACCAATAAATATAGAACTGTAAATTGTTCGATCAACATTTGCTACAGTTTCTTCCAACTTAACTTGCCAGTGTAAATTGCAACTTGTTAGTAAAACGTGAAATTGGCGCGGCACTTCATCCGCCTAATTGATAACCAAAAATTCTCGATGATGTATCACGATCGAAGAAATAATTTGCAAATACTTGCAGAAGGTATGGCTGGTTTAGGCTGTCGGTTATGAAGTTGGAACGTGCGGAGTAAAGCAGCTGACGCCACATGGCCTCTAACTTTCCTCATTTGTGATAATGTATGAGCGTCCATTAAGAGCACAGGGACCTTTCATGGGTCTCCTTCACACTTTTCACCGTCGACCAGGTAATCTTGTCCTGCCACGATGCAAGGTGCCTCGGACCGCTGAAAAGAAATTAATCTAACTCGACCGCAAAAGTATCATTACACTTAACCAGAAATGATTTCTAGCTCGCCCAAGATAACTTGACCAATGAAATGACGATTTAGAATGGCAGCAGAAAGTTATAAACTTGAAAGTAGTTTTGATTTAGACACAAAATGCAATTGGAATGTTGTTGAACTGAAAAATACGCTAAAAAGTATTGTGATAGTATTCGCTGAAAGACTCATACAATTTTTGCAAAGAATTAATACTATACATTTTAACTATTATGAGTATAGATGTGTCTCCTTAGTATTTTTATCTTTTTTATGAGAATACGCTGAAAAGATTAATTGACTGTGTTCGATAAGAATAGAGTTATACATAATGAAATGAGAAGAATATCGTAAGGCGTTTATCGGCATAATCATATTTTGTTTCATCAAATAGAAAATCGAAAATAAATAAAACTGCATGAGCGAAAGCACATAATACGTTTAACTGCATTAATTAAAATAAATATTAATTAGTGCATAATTTTCGACAGTGTTAATCACACCACGATATGCATATTCATTCACGTATAAATATTTTGTACGTAACAGTGGATATTAATTTGGAATCGCATGGTTAATTTACCTATTTCAGCGCGTTGCTCTTTTCATAAAATGTTTCAAATTATACACGTTATTCGAATACTGCGCGCTTCCGGCGCATAAACGCCTGAAGCGCACGGCATAACATTCGATCATGTTAGCATCGCGCGACATTCACGGCTTTTACATTCGTATTACTGCAATTTCATAGCCAATCTTTTACATTACATGATCAATAAACCCAACGCGTAGTATGACGGCAAGAAATGATTTCTATAATTATTTTTCTCCAAATAATTATTATGCATAATCAAGTTTTGAGTGCAAGAATAAATCAGAAAATGACTAATTACATCTACGTTAAAAATTCATTACAAAACTCCGTGATGAGTTAAAATCCTAGAAGCTTCAGAAACTATTTATTGTTTCCCAATAGCTTATTCAAAATAAAACATTGATGCGGATATTTTATTCCTGAGAAATAATACGAATGCTGTTTAAGTTTAAATTCTGATGCACATTTAGAGTCAAGTAATCATCTTTACGTGTCAATAATAAATAAACACTAAAGAATTGCTATTAAGTAACCAATTCAGGTCCGTACTGTAAAGGGAATTTAATTTTATCTATCCAAAGAAAATTTTCTCTTAGAATTGGTTATTAATGTCTGAAATCATAGTAATATATATTCTTTACCTAATTCGTATTTTATAGCCAAGCATGGACGACACGAATGCCAAAAATAAAATCTATCGTGAAAAGCGACACGACGTATTGCTTATTGACTTAGCATCATATTGTTTTCAGGTCTATGTTTGGTTTGCCATAAAGACCCCGTTTTATTTTAGAACAATTACAGATCTCGTTTACGTATAAAACCTGTAGTATTCAAATAGTATGAAATCTATGAATTACGATCTTTTTTATATACTTTCTTCTAATGAATCTCTCTCTATCTTTCTTTCAAATATATTCCTCTCTCTCTCTCTCTCTCTCTCTCTCTCT
>JABFQD010005808.1:0-10363 GCA_022817045.1 Psix sp. ZL-2020
TTTATAAATATATATATTCTATATAGTAAAATACATTAAATCATATTATTAAATCATCCTTATATTAATTAATTTAATAATAATCAATTAGCAAATGCATCTCCGCTACTACTACAATGATTAAATTAAAATTCACTTGCCCTAAAATGATAAATTTTCATAAATCCAAAGCAATAAAAATACCATAAAATTATTTAAAATCAATTTTTTCAATGCTTGGCAATAAAAACAGATTCAAATTTTTGAACATATGAGAAAATGGATCGTCGCTTGACTATGGAAGTCAAACAAGATGGCGTAGCTGTGGCAATAAAAAATGCCTTTTGTTGCGCTTTGGCTTTCCACTGTTGCGCACGTATAGCTTGTTCGTCGTCCATTTTGTATCGTTTCTACGCGTGTGAGGAGGAGAGGCTCGTTCCCGTGTAAGAAATTCTCCAAACAAGCTCACGAGAGCAGCGAAATAGGTAAGAAAACAATTCTCATAATACTCTTATTTCTCTCAAGTTTCTCAAATACACTAAACAGTCACTTCGCTGCGTTCCGCGTCCAAATATGTCGTATTTAGGAGCTCTAAAGATCCGACTAGCTTGAAGCGTCGATCGTCTGACTCATTTTCAAAACCAATACAAACATTGTCTCATTCTTGATTTCCCTTTAAATAAACAAAATTCAATCATCCACAGTTGACAAACAAGTAAAACAAAAAAAAAAAAAAAAAACAAAAACATCTATCAATCGCGTAATGAAGGTTCCGTAAAAAATTGGCTTCACAGTGGCGCGATGTGCAAGATGGTCGTTTGAGCTTTCTCTCCAGAGTAAAATGGGTCGAGCTATTAATCATCGGGCAACAATTGAAACAATTAAGTGTCACCTTCCGGCGATGTGCGTTTAAAATGTTACCATTTTATGTAGCTCGAAATGTTTCCCAATCGATTCTTCACACTGGATGTTTGGTTCATGCGTATCTATAGCTACTTTTGTTCAAATGCTCTATAAAAGAACTGCGCTATTGAGGTTAGACAGCAAATATTGATTCTCTGTTATTACGTTAAACAACAAGCCATTGCAAGATCGAAAATGCCCGAAAAGTGGTCGTCTGATTGACAGACGCTTTGACATTGTTTAAAGTTGTTGTTTTGTGTTCTGACTTTGACTTTTTTAAAGACGAGTTTTTTCAATATTATTTTAGTTAGCCATGGCGCGCTATCGTGAGTGGGACATTACGTGTAAAGTCTACGTAGGAAACTTGGGTAGCAGCGCCAGCAAGGGAGAAATTGAAAGCACTTTTCTCAAGTATGGTCCACTACGAAATGTTTGGGTTGCCAGAAACCCACCAGGGTTTGCTTTCGTAGAATTCGAAGATCCCAGAGATGCTCTTGACGCAGTTAGAGGATTGGACGGAGCGTAAGTATTGCTTATCTGATAATTTCTTTTTTTACAAATAACAATCTAACATCAATCGTACGAATAGCAACGAATCATTATTGTTTGAAGTATGATTGTGTTAAAAAATAAAAGTCGCAATCAAATATTAGCATGTAAGAAACCAGCTTTAACTAAATCTGAATTCATAATCGAAACCGAACTGGGATTTTATTTGATTTGACTATTCCTAAAACAATATATTTTCTTTTTTAGTTTCACTTCTCTGTTATTTTTTGATTGTTAGTCATTTTAGTTTTGGCTATGGTTATACCTTAATGTCAATAAGGTTGATTGTTTTCGAATATATATTATTAATTGTTGTTATTTTTGAGTGCGATATATTTATTCGAAGTCTGAATATGCAAATGAACATTTTTCAGGCACAAGTTTGGAACTAGAATCCGAGTAGAGATGTCCTCCGGGAGAAGTCGCCGTGGTGGTGGAGGTCACAGACGTATCAAGTACGAGAGGTAAGATCCCCTTTGCTTTGATTTGCATAATTTGCAGCTACTTTTAGTATTGGAACCATTGTCGTACTGATTCACCAAGTAGGTATATGGTGAAAGTCAGAATATCAATGTTCAAAGAAAACTGCACGTACTATCTAATAACAAATATTTTATTCATCTCTACGGATGTTAATATAACGTTCTTGAAATTTGAATATCGTGTACTTGTTGTATATAAGTATCGTAGTTCGTTTGATACATATATTTTGTTCGATCGATAATATCAGTTTCCGTTATTTTGATATCAAACTATAATCATGAAGAATCAAAAGGCCTTTTGTTGCATGTGTATTAAACGGCCTTTAGAAAGTTTTGGCGAGAACTCATTGGCTTTCCTCGTGTCCACTGTTCCGTCATAAACCTCTTCCTCCATTAGTGAACAGCTGGATTTAAATATCATGTATTTTTTGGCAAATTTTTAGATCCAGATCACGCAGCCCACGCAGAAGGTCCATCGATCGTTACAAAAGGTAAGGACTCTTAGTGTTATGATCGAATTTTCAGGTGCAATGTAAACACTCAATGACAATTGACTGGATGCAGCTGATAACACGTTCTTTATTCGTATTTTTTGTAGGTCCTGCTCCAGAAGTCCAAAGGTCTCATCTTCCAAGAATTCGAGGTAATTATCCTTTAGTTACATTGCTACTAGTTAATTATAGATGTATTTATAGACATAATTTAAAGATAGATTATCACTTTTTTGCGGCCAACACTAATTTTCAGAGCCTAGAAAGCCAATATGCTCGTTTGGAAGTAGTAGGTATTATATACCGCTTGTGATATTATAATGATAAGTGAACAGAGTATAAGCACGAAACATCACTATTGTCAATAGTTGATTATTCGCTTGGTCGTCAACTCGGAGACCAGATGATTCGTTCAGGTTACGCAAAGAACTTTTTATCATATTTTATACCTGATTCATTATCATTTTGAGGACAAGCATAGTTCATGCAGACATTTTGAGTCAACGTGCTCTGATATCTAGAGGGTAGCAATAAAGTTTGCATGCTCTTTTATCGGCATTTTTAATGGGGAATACCGTAACATTTATGGTGATTGCAATTTTTAGGAATTAGCACAGTGATGTCTAATTACAATTATATTACATTATGGAGCATAAATTTAGGTATTTTGACATAATCTACATGTTTTAAATAGTTGGGACTAGTTCATTAACATAGACTGATTGTTGTATAACTCAAATTTGGTTTATTTGTCAAGGTATAATTTTTATGAGATGTGTTATATATAGAGATGTATAAGTTAGACGATTGTCTGGAAAAAATATGAGACACGTCTTGTTCTTTCTAATCATTATCTTTCGTGATCGAACAATCGTATTATCTTTTATAGTTTAATGGAGAACTTGTTAATCAATAGTTCAGTTACAATGTCTGATAATTGAATAATTCACGTTGTAATAAATCATCATTGTGTTATATTTTATTTGTTTCAATTTAAATTCAGTAGAAATGTTTTCAAACTTGTCACAAGTTCTCTGTCTGAAGAAAAATAATTATTTGACTCAATGCATTCTGTAATTGTTCAATTAAACAATAAAAAGTACACATATCACATTCATATAATAGAACGATGAAATATAATGTTTGAACAAAGAAGTAGAAAAAACAAGGCATTAATTCACTCTTTTATTGTTTTAGAATTTTACGGAGTATAGTCAATTATTTTAATAATGCATTTGAAAAATCGCATATGTCATTTGGAAGTGAATAATTTAAATCGTAATATGATTCTGCGAAATTGCAAAATTCTTTATCCGCAGTAATTTTTGGCTTTTTGGTGAAAAATAAGTTATTGAAAATACAAAATGAGTCAGAACATTGTTTTTCTCGTAACATAACTGTACATTAAGATAATGATCTGGATGTAAAATGCACGAGAGTGGGCAGTCGAGGATATAAGTAAAATAAGAATAAACAATATATTCAGGTCCTAGCCTTTGTTCGTGTTTTGTAAAATGAAATGAAATTAGGAGAATTGATTAATGTTAAAAAATTGCATAAACAAATGAAAAAGCGTTAAACAGAAAATTGTGTAATGGAAATAATGAAAGAAAAGTGGCCAGGAGTATGATTTACAATGGTACAACTGACGTTTGCAGATTCTACCAACGTCAGCTCCTAGCTCTGCTCGTCTCCCCGCCACTACTACTACTACTGCTACTACTACTACTACATCCACCGTGAAAAAAAAGTCTAGTGATCAAAACTGAACAAAAAATATTGCCTGCCTGCCCACTAACCTCCCAACCAGTCACCATCAGTCACCACCGGTCACCTCTAGGAGCCAAGCTCATCGCCCGTCAATTGACAGTCCGTCGCTGTCCGTCGGTCCGTCACTTACCCTTCAAAAAGACTTCGGGCTACCTCAACTTCTAGCGACTAGGAGCATCGTTGACCCATCAAACAGCCGACGCGATACAAACGAATGTACTTCTGTCAAAAATTTCGACGCGTCCGATCGTCCGTCCGTCCCAACTTCTACCACCTCTATTATTACTACCGCCACTTTACTACTACTGCTACTACTACTGCTACTACTGCCACTCGTCAATCATCACGTTAAAAAACAAAAACAATAAATATCAGCTGACTTGTTGCGACCGCCACTTCTGCTACCGAGCAAAGCAACCTGATCACCACCTACACACCATCCTATCCAACCACCACCACAACCACCACCACTACATGTTCACAGTTGTCTGGTATTTCACAATTTTTCCAAAATTCTTTCAATTTTAATTATTTTTATATTCACTCATTTTAATATCTTTTTTCTTTTATTTTTAATTTTGTTTGTTTTGTCTGATTAATGATAAAGAGATGTTTTTTTACGTATCGCGTTACGTCTCCGACTTGGTGGCTTTTCACTGCAGACCATTAGGATGCCCTGGCGCGGGATGAAATAATGAAACTGTGTAAGTAGTACGAGTCGGAGATATGATGCGAGATAGCGAATTCTATTGTAACTTCACTTCGTTTGTCGATTTATCTAAATTCATTGATTCAAGTTTTGTTGGTTGGTTACTTATCACTTATCGTCAAATGTCATTTTATATTTATTATTATTAATGAGTGCGTTTAACTAGTATTACTTCATCCCTTAGGACAATAGGATTTAGTCGGTCCTAATTATTATTATTATATTGTCTTGCGATGATTTTTCAAATACTTATGTGTTTTAACTTGTCTCTATCATTTGTGACTCGACTTGGTGTTTTTATTCAAAAAGTTAATGTTGGTTATTTAGTTTTGCGTTGTTTATTAATACGCAGTTATTTTAAGTCCAACTGATCAAGTCGCAATTGATCGAGCCTCATATTGAAGGATTATTTTAATCAGAGCAAATAACTTTGAATCATTGTAAACCTTCTTTTGATATTTTAGGTTTAGTTCTCGCAGTCCGCGCAGGAGATCGCAGTCACGCAGCCGTAGCCGCAGCCGTAGCCGCAGCAGAGACCGTCGCTCCCGTTCGGACTCTCGCGACAGACGGTATTAAAATGCTAAACAAAAAAAGAGACAAACACAACAAATCGCACTTTAAACAATTCCGAAATGTCCGCAACTAAACGTATGAAATTTGACATGCCTGGTGAACGACGAACCATGAACGCTAGAGATTGCTCCGCGTCGTTCGTCACGTTTCTCAAAGAATGCGATCTTTGATTCGCGCGCGGATTCCTCCTCGGAATCTCTCGTCAAAGATTTTCCTCGTACGCTTTTACAAAAAATTCGATAGACTGCTCAGTGCGTTATGTCCTGTACGATAGCTGCTAGCAAGGCTTCTTTTCTAACTGTACCTCTCGTTTAATTACAGATAAATGTGGAAAGCGTTCGGGAAAGAAATCGGATGGACTTAATTTGACAGATGCTGCTGAAGAAATTTTCAGAATTATGTTTATTCAGAGACTTTATTTGTATATATAAAACTACGTTCTAAGTCTTGGACAAGCTCGCGAGACTTTTTATATAATTTAAACACTTATTTTCTTTCCCGATGTTTTTGTGTTTTCGTTCTTTTTCATTTTACATTTGGTTCAAAGCAACGTCACAAACACGTTACATAGAGAGATTCTGGTTTTATTCGATCACAAGTCTCAAAGCGATTGAACTGACCATTTTCGGTGAGCAGTTTTTTCTAGGTTATTACACGATTCGTCAAATTAGAACAATCACACGTTATCTAGGGTATTTTTGTGAATAATCGTAGCTTTATTGAATACATTTACTACTCTTACATTTTTTCGAATGTCGGACACAGTTATTCTTAATCATAGTGCGTTTTGATTATCGGTTATTCAAAAGAAGACAAAAACGACAGGAAGCAAATTAATACTTTTGTGAAATGTACGAAGATGGACAAGTCTGTATATTAAGGATTAATTCAAATTCATAACATTAATTGTTTTATGTTCGTATTATCTTGTACTCTGATAAAATTAAGACTTTAAATAAAGTGTAGTGTTTAAAGGATACTTGTGTTTTACATTTATAACCAGATTCATTCGATAAACTGACCTTTTAATCAAACCGATAATTTAACAATATATTGTTTGCATTTTTAGTGTGCTTTTTGTTCATTCATTCAAATTAAGTTGAATAATGTTAAACTTGACATTGAAAATTGGAAATGTTAATGAAATAATGCATTAATGAAATCAATTAATATATTGCAAATATATATTATAAATATTGATTAACAGTATCATCTTATATGTATAATCAAGTACATTTTATTTTATGAGAATTGTTAATTTCGTCAAATAACATTCATGATTTGTGATGATTTTTTTATTTGTGAATCACAAAATTGAATACATTTCAGATTTAAGTTTCCAATCAAGTAGTAATGTTCTAGTAATAATTTGTATTTTTTAATACAATCTTTTTATGATTATTATATCTTAAAATTATCATTTAATACATAAATTCCATTCTAAATCACCCATAACGCTGTATAAATATGAATTATTTACTAAAATCTCATGGCTTTGAGTATGAAAAACATACAAGTTGCATTTTCAATCAAGTTTTGTAAGATGTACAAATTATATTTTTGTTAAATAAAAATTGTTCATTATTTCTATAAAGAAATTCTCGCTGCTCTAAATATGATTTTATTATTTTTTTGTAATTACACGTTTTTAAATATAATTTAAAAACATGCCACTCTTTTAAATAGCTAAATGTATTTACCTAACTTTTCTCTACTTAAAATATTCAATGAATTACAACTAAATTTATGATATCGATGTTTGATTAGTTAATCACAGTCGTATTTCCTAGAGTTAAAGTACACAACCGTACTCCTTGTTGGCAAATGTGATAATCTTTTATAGGCAAAGCTAATGTTTCATCAAGTAACTTTAATATTTTCAAATAACACTGCAACGCGAGATCATGCTTTCCGTCCTCTAAATTGTTCGAAGCTATTTTAAATAAAGAGTCCGTATCTTGCAGTGATTTAAGACCTTTCAAAATATTCGTCGAGTTTCCACATTCAGTACATTTGACCATAAACTCATTAGTATCGGATTTCACAGGCAAAATATTTTTACAGGATGACGTATCGCATTTAAATCTGTAAAAAAAATTGTTTTTATAATATCTTAAATAGCTATTTCAAGTTATATAAAACATAAATGCTACGTTTAAACCGAGAACTACCTGAGAATTCTCGTGTCCAGGTCTTCTAACAGTGGCCAATGCTGAGAGCAAGCTTCACAATTACATTCAAACCAATATTGAACACGTAACCTACGTTTTCTTTCGTTTTCTGGCATTTCAGTGAATATAGGACCATAATTATCACATATTTCTTCATCCTTGTATATCGTTCTTACAGCTTTAATAACCATTGTTGTTCCAACAAAGTAACTGTAACAATTTGGGCAATTATAAAATAAGAAATCCAATTGAAATTTCTATCTTGAAAGATCTTTTTATTTAAGCGAATAAAACTAATACGTCGAGTTTTTAAGAGAACGATTGTTTCAAATTCATTTCGATTATGTTTTGTCAATTAAAATACATACCGAATAACTCCGGGATTACAGGAATGGTTAAGTAATGCTGCAGTTGGGTACACACCACCGCCTATAAAAGTACTTTTTGCAGTAGCCAACGTTACTTCATTCTTCTTCTTTCTTAATTCTGAAATCTGAAAACATCATTAACGAATTATATATACATATCCAGGAAGTTACACAAGATATGGCTGTCCACCAGAATCCACATGTAAATGTAACACACTCAATTATACGATGTTCAACAAATCGTCTTAATTATCTATTTTGTATGCGTTTCAAAGTGCAATAAGTTTATGTCCAACAGATCTCTCGTACCTCGTGTGAGTTGAACTGTAGGAGTTGCAAATTATGGAATATTAAATCTGCTATGAACAATTCTTCGCTAGAAAGTTCGCCATCTGGACTGGAAGGCGTCTTATATTTGTCTGGTATGTAAGTCGTAGTCTTCAAAAGCCTTAATAGCCAACTTGCCATGAAAGCTCGATGGAACAGATCGTCGATGGTTCGCTCGTCCTCGTGAGTTACTGGAGAAAATTGAAAAAAAAATGTTTTAATTGAAATATGAATTGAAAAATGTGTTTCACCTTAATTGCTATGTCATTAAAGTAACCATTTTCTTTCTGCACTCTAGATTCAGTCAAGGTGACTTTCGATAAAAAGTCATCAATTGCTAAGTACCTAAATTGTGAAAAGCTAAATAATCCTTCGACTTGTACGGTTGGCTGTTGTCGACACTCAGTGGTTTGCGCAGTCGGTCTTTCAGCTTGAGCAGTTGTTCAAAAGGTTGTTGAATTACAGCCTTGAGTGCCATAATGCAGGTCACCGAGGCATCGGAGCACCAAAGCGCACCTAAAATTTGACATTCCACTTGGTGCACTTTCTCATCCTTATCTCTGCATTTGGTGTCACAATAAGCAACGCTGCTGCAAAAGTAACAGCTCGCGGGTACAGGGGCCTCGATGTGTCTTAGGCACGAGTGACAATTGGTCAGCCTAAAATCACATAAATCATAACAAATCAGGCATACCGATTGCATCAATAACAGCCATGATAATGAAGCCCTACAAAGAAAGTATCATTCGATACACTTCACTTTGCCAAACGTAACCACTGTAATAATATTCATATTATCCTTTGCGATCCTCATAATGATTGAGCCATTGGCATAATATTATTTCAATTGTACGAATGAAATGTGCTGGCAAATGATGACGTCTTTATTGAATTGCGCTCATCATAAATTCAATAGAATAAATAAGAGAAGCACGAAAATAAAACAATAGTATCAACAGTTGCAACGCTGGAAAATAGTGAATTATTATTTATAACATTTTGTAAGTAAAGTAAGTAAAAATCTCTATGAAGTAATGATACAATTAAAAAACGATTAAAGAGATAACAAATATTGTTAAGATTAAGATTTAAAATATTTATTAGGCAATTAATTTGATTTTATATTCTCTACATAATTTTGTCAGCTGCATAAATCAGTCGGCGCTTTAGTGACTCGACGAGCCAAGGTTTGGTTGGAAATGAAGTAAAAAATCAGTTTTGTAAATTACCTGTATTCTTTTAATAAAAATGAACTATGCGGTGTTTCGACGGCAATTATTTCACCAGGTTCAATATTTCTTGTCGCAATCCCATGTCTGCCGATGTCTCCACCCGCGTCCGCTATCCGCACTGCGTCGCTAATAGCAGGGTACATTGGATTTCGATTCTTTAGTTGAGGAATCGCATTTTTGCCTTTTTTCTCTGCTTCTTCCGTTTGGCCAGTTTTATCGCCATTTCCATTCAATTGGCGGCCCTTTTCCATCACTGCCAACATTATCCGTAAATCGGCCTCGAGTTTTTGCTTCTTTTCCATAGGCAATTTTGCATGATCCAACGATGTCAAGGCGCTTTTGAAAGCCTCGAGAGCCGCCGAGTTCCTTTTCAAGGCCAAAAAGCATCTCGCACGTCTTTCCTCCACCTTGTACCGTAACTCGCTTGGGTAATTGAAGTTGATGGCCTCTTCCGCGTCCGACAGAGCTCGCTCATAATTTTCCAGGTGGTATAGAGCCGCCGATCGGTTCGCGAACAAAACACCTAGCTCTGTAAATATATTTAAAAATATCACGACCGTCGACTTTGCTACAGAGATACTTTTTCAATAAATGTTTTTAAATTAGTTTTTCATGAACGTTTTGGTACAATATTTGTTTTAGATAGCTGTGCATAAATAAAAGAATAGACCTAATTTACTTACACCGTTAAAATGTTTATATACATATTTTTAAATTTAAATAATATAATATTAATAAATAATAATAATAATAATAATAATAATAACAATAATAATAATAATAATAATAATAATAAAATAATAATAAAT
>JABFQD010005809.1:0-10363 GCA_022817045.1 Psix sp. ZL-2020
GCTTTTGTCTGTTTGTGCTTTATGTGTACACTGCTATCTTTTATTGGAGTTCAATATTTATTTTGTTTTTTTTTTTTGTGTATATATTTTTGTTAATTTTTTATATTAGTTAAGGGAGAAGATATCTTGTGATATTAATTGTATATATCACAATAAAATATATATATCACTCTATCTCTCTCTCCCTCTCCCTCTCTCTCTCTCTCTCTCTCTCTCTCTCTCTCTCTCTCTCTCTCTCTCTCTCTCTTTTTTGTAAACATTACAAAAATTGGTGCAAGCAAATTACATAGTGATCTGCAGCTTCTCTTAAAAAATTGGTTGGTATGATATGAAAATGGATTCGTTGGGAAAATGTTCTCATCGTAAATTAGTTGTTAAAGAGCGTGATGCAGTTTACTGTACTTGTTTGTCCATCCATTGTTTCATATTGATTGTAAGCCCGAACGTGATGTGATAGTTGAAGATAAAATTATTGGATGTAAAAAAAATATTCTTGAGTTTACCCAATCTGGCACACCTTTTCTTTCAGGACATGAATTATTAACTTTTACATACAAGATTGATATCGGTTTACCTAAATGCTATGAATTTTTATACCGTGATTGGAAATAGTTTGACCAGATTGCTTTCTTGAATGATATCTTGCAGAGGAATTAGAATGCTGTTCTTACAGCTGTTTCCTGCGATGACCCAGTCGATTTGTACAACGGTTTTTTGACTAATGCATTTGAGAAATAAGTTCCAATTAAAATTTATAAATCTAAACGTCCTCTGGCTCCATGGATGACGTCAAAGATGAAGCATGAAATTATGCTTAGAAATCGTCTTAGAGTCAGATATCGTAGATACCAAACTCCTACTTTGCTGAATCTATTCTGTCAACAGAAGAATAAAGTTAAATCCCTAATATCCTTCAAAAAAAGTCAGTTTATACTGAACAAATTTAATGATCTTAATAATCCTTCAGATTACTGCAAGATTCTTCGTAAGTTAGGTCTGGCTAGATCCAAAAACTGTTAACAACCATTGCCTTTCAGTCCCAAGGAATTTAATGATTTTTTCGTTCAGCATCTCACTCTTGATTCAAATTCCGTACCGTCCGTCTATGTCAATTATCTTCATAGTTCTTACGATTCAGATCTAACTCGCTTCTACTTTCAATATATCATGATTGACGATTTTACGTCAGCGTTTTATTCATCTAGATCTGGTAGCACTGATGCCGATGCTATGTCCTGGCAGCTATTAGCCAACTCCTTGCCTGTAACCGCTCCGTACCTCCTGAATCTGATGAACCGGTCGTTGCACTTCTGTGAATTTCCAAAAAATTGGAAGAGATCCATTGTTATCCCTCTGCCTAAAATCAGCAGGCCTCGCGTTTAATGACTTTCGTCCTATTTCGCTTTTTCCAATCTTGTCCAAAACAGCTAAACGTCTAGTGCATAATCAATTAATTGATTATCTTTATGGCTGTAACGTTATTAATACTTTTCAGTCTAGTTTTAGAAAAGGTCACAGTACTCAAACGACACTCCTCGGTCTCATTGACGATATTAAAAAGGGAATGAATGATCGCCAGGTTACCTTTTTAGTGCTCTTTGACTTTAGTAAGGCGTTTGACATGGTGGATCATAATCTTTTGATGCTAAAGTTGCGTGACATGGGCATTTCAAATCCAGTGTTAACTTGGTTTTATTCCTACTCAACGGACCGAACACAGGCTGTCCGATGTCCTGGCAAGAATCTATCTGAATGGTCACATGTTATTAGAGGTGTTCCTCAAGACTCTGTGTGTCCGTTGTTGTTTACTTTATATGTCAATAACTTACCATCTAGTATTCGTTATATGTGACGATCTTCAGACTTACATCTCTTGTGAACCTGCAAATGTAGTTGTGACTCTAAGTCGTATTTCATTGGATATAGCTTCGATCTCAGAATGGGCTTGTTCAAACAAATTACTTTTGAATACTTCTAAGACAAAAATGATAATCTTTGGCACATCTCGTCTTCTGAACTTAACCGACCTTAAATCACTTCATGATCTTAGCCTTCGTTTACTATATATTCCTCTTTTACCTAGAGTGAGAAATCTTGGTGTTGTATTTGATAGAAATTTTAAATGGAAAGAGAACGTGACACAAGTTACCTCGACAATATACTCCTGCTTACGTAGATTTCGTACCTGTGATTCGGATCTGTCTTTAAATGTTCGTACTCGTCTTGTCTCTGGTTTGGTTTTACCCCGTATTGACATGTATAAAATACATTTTTTCATCTTGGAATACCCAGAGAACAGAATTTAGTCCTCGACAGAGCATTGAACGATTGCATCCGTTATATTTTCAGAATAAGTAAGCACACTCCTATTTCACCCTTATACAAAAAGCTTGGCTGGTTACGTGTTCAGGAGCGACGTTTATATTTTTTAGGTTGCCGGACATATCAAATCTTGAAAACAAGTTCTCCTTAATATCTTACGGAAAAGCTAGTTGTCAATCAGACATCGTATTCGTATGATTTGCTGGAGGTACCACCAATGCTCATAGAAGCATATCGCTTTTCTGTGTTGGCTCCAATTTTTTGGAACACTTTACCTGATGATGTGTGAAACAGAAGCACATTTGAGAGTTTTAAGACCGGGCTGAGACAGTACTTGTTGAATACATAAATTTTATAAATATATTTTATATCTTGAAATTACAAACATTCAATTCTCAGTCTCATTATTTGAATCTTTCTTTTGTATAGACTTATTGAAACAGGTCTACACATAAGTTAATAAGTTTATATTTATACGTTCATTTTATACGTTATTCATATTCTACTTGTGCTGCTCTATCACTTTGATTCTACTATTTTTCATAGCGTATCTCATATGGAATTTTTTTTTGTTCATGACGGGTCTTCAAACCCAGGATTATAATAAATTGTACATTTCTTCATTCATTCATTCTCTCTCACACTCATGCACCTAATAATGTGAATTTCGTCAAACCGTGTAACCCGATTTTCGCGCTGTTTTCGGCATATCTAAACGTTTTCTGCTGCTATCAAGAGCACCGCAATGCACCCTTGTAAATAGTAATAAGTAAGTAATATCTTACTTCTCGTAATAAATTGGAATTAAAGTTAAAATGAACAATTTCGCCTGATACCGTTCCTGTAATCACTCTGGTTACCTGATGCCTAATAGAACCCCGTTTTCTCCGCATTACACGCCAATAGCCGGTGGTCGGTAACGTCGGCCGTTGCCGCGTTACAAATGGCGCCCAACGTTGAGCCCGAAGGAGCGCACCCATATTTTCTTTGCAAATTAACGTACAATGATCGTCCTTGTTTTTGATTATCAGTATGTTTGTATTGGAGTTTTTGCGCTCGCTAAAATGAGTGTTACGCGCGCGTCGTTCGGCGTGCTGCTGGTGCTTCGCCAAGCGTGTGGGATAATTTTATTCAATTTTCTAGTTCATTCCGGTTTTGAAAACTGTGTTAAAGTGAATTTACGTAAGAGCACCCCTGTTTGGAAACTAATTTTGAGATATTAGATTCAAAATAGTAGCTTTATTTTGATAAATTAAGCTCAAGGTTTCCTGTTTTTGTTTTGTTTTCGTTCCCGTTTTCGAAAAATGTAAGCGCTTGTTTCGGTCGTTACAGTCAAATTACCGACACAATAATTACTCCCAGGTTTCGTCATGTTCACGTGTGAAAGAGAGATAGAAAATTGAAATTGTTTTTGCTTTGAGAAGATGATTTTTTTCCATTAGACAAATTACTTTATTTATTTTTATCTGCTAGCCTACCATCCTGCCTGTTTAAGCCTGTCCTTACTTAATTTATGCTATTTCTGGTCAAGTAAAATTTTTTGCGATTTTGCAAGTTTTCTTTTACTTGCTGCTTTGCGCTTGGTTATTTGATGTTTGACGATACGATACTTGACGCCACGACTGTTACCGGCCCTACTTGTTCCTCCTCTTTGCTCTTTCCAAGTGTAGGGCAGAATTTGCTGTTTTTGAGCTGTTTTGCTTGACAGAATAAGCAATTCGAGTCATCATCCCGAGGATCGCTCGGGCGAAATTCGTACCGATCTGCCTCGGACACCGCCAGAACCCACGCTCGCGCCAGACCCCGCACTCGCGCCAGTTCGCTTGCCGCCGTAAATGAATTTGAAATCTGCTTTTTGACGCATGATCTTAATTAGGAGCAGCTTCTCCATCTCGTTCGGTATTTTGAACTGTCTGTGCTAGGTGATTTGTAAGAGCTTCGCTTGCGTGTTTGCAATCGTGTGGCGGCCGAACTGTTTCTAATTAAAAGCGATTGGTCCACCAGACCTTCTGTCAGGACTTCGGTAACGAACCTGCACGAAGAGTTGCAGGACGCGGGAGTTTCAGCCAGCCCTTGATCACTGGCTAACCCCAACAGACAGGTACCGCCAGAGGTCACTACCGTGGGTGCTATATCCACCGCAACCATGACGACGTTCACCTGGTCGACGCTGATTTTCGGAAGGCCCGGTTCTCGCGTATCAGTCTTGCAACAATTGAAAACGAGTAGGGCCTTTGATAATGCCTTGCGCTGGATGAATTTCAGGGAACTAACTGTTGTACCACTGCCCGTTCGGCCCGTTCGAGATTCGCAGGTGCGAATACAAGAGCCGTCGCAGTCTTCGACAATTCTACATAGCGATGACGATGTGAGGGATTTCGCGCGTTCGAATGAACATCATGCCCCGTCTGCGACCACGATGCCTGGATACGCTCAGCGAAGCACAGCTCCGTGCTGGGATTCAATCCACCCGAAGACAACAGTAGTCCCAACACGCGACTACCGTAGGACTATCCAAGAATGGCGTTTAATATTTACCCAGGGTAGTGAGAGAGTGTATCGACAAAATGTTTTTTTTCTTAAAATACATGCTACAGATTTATAATATTTCCTGTTATTAAGAACATTTCAGTCAAATAAATATACACGTTCGTATTATTTGTTACAAAGTTTGACTCAGTATCTTATCATATGGTTTAATATTCTGACATTTTTATATTTTAATGAATATATAAAATTATAGAAACACTGAAAACAGAATTTTTTGATGAAATTTAAAAATATTTTCCAAGTAATACGTTTACATATAACTATAAGTGGTCATGCTAGTACTGATAAGTCTCTTAATAGTTCTCTATGTGTCATAATATTCCAATATTATGTCATGTTAATATTACAAAAGATATTATTGATATATTAACATACACAATTTGTCAAGTCGTTCATTGGTATACAAGTATAAAAATAAATCAAGGTGTCGTATTTTAGGCAGACAATGACTATGTTTCAAATGAATACTTTAGTAAGTAAAAATAATGATGCTCTGAACAAAATTTCATCACAATGTACTACAATCATTGTTTCTCTTGCAAATTCAGTTGCAGTATCAAACAAAATCACAATGTTTTATTCATTCATCATTAAAAATTGTCGTTCATTGTCAATCTATTTCTTTTTTCCGTTATAAAATCTGTTGAAACGAAGGATACTCTTTCGGCGTCAGGATTTGAATGCGAAAGAGATCTCACAGTGTTAACTAGACTGCGCAGCTCAGGGATTTTAACTCTGTTTTACTATCACATTGTAAAGAATCTGTTTTTTACATCTCCTTGAATGTCATATGCAAAAAGCTGAGATGCTGCTGCATGGGAAATACATTTGGCAATAATTGCCACTCTTGTTTCAAAGCTTCAAGATCAATGCCTCAAATATTTTTGCAATGTTTTCGACAACATTAACAGATTTTCTGGAGAGACCAAATTTTAGTTGCAAAATAAGTAGTTATTTTGGAAAAGTGTAACCGAAAGGTATCCTCTTTCAAATTTCCATGACATGAATTTCGAACATGTCGTTTCGGGCTAATGCTCATAAAGGTTGACATCTTCCGAACTAAGTCCTCGCAAACGTCTGGAATTTCTTCGCGTGCAACGCTCGCAACCAAAGCACACGAATTACTAAGACATAGCAAGATAATGATATCCTTACAGACATGTTTTAAGAAATTACAGAATGATTCGTTGCGACCAGTCATAACAGACGCATTATCACATGATACTGCAATGATATTGGTAAAAAAAATGCTGAATTTGTGCATTGTCTTTTTAAATGCTTCGAATAATTTCACTGCCGAACAATCTTGAGCGTCAAGTAAAACTAATTCTAACAACTAGACTTGGAATTTTACAATTCTTGAATGTACAAGTCTTACAACAATTGCCATTCAAACCTTTTAATGTTTGCCTATTTGCTCCGTTACTGTACTTTAACAGCTGTTTTGCTAATTGGACGGAATCCGCGAATCGCGCGATGCTCTCGCGATTCTCGGATGCGCGCTCCCTCCGACCGACCTAACAACGCCACGGGGCCGACTTAGTAGCCATCTTACGGTGTCATCTCGAAACAAGAAGTTTTGTGCCGGATTGTCGAGGGAAAAAATTCAGTAATTGTGGCCGATAACGAGCAAAATACGACCCGTAACAACTGCAACGGTTCCGGTAAAACCGATGCAACGCGCTTAAAAGTTCCTTAATGTCCGGTGCGACAGAACGAGCCTCGCCATGACCGACTGAAACGACCGGCACCGACCAGCGCAACAGCCAGAGCCAGCCATGGAGTTTCTTGGCGACCAAGCTGGCTTTCGGGCAAGCTTGCATCCCGGTGAATTCGTTCCTTGCTTATGCTTGATTCGCCCGCAGTGCTGAGCCTTATGTTTAGCACCGGCTTGGCTTCCGTAACGCTCTTTCTCTTTCTTTCTCTCGTGCACAGCTAGCATATAGGTATGCATTTTCTGTCCCGCTTGGTCCTTAGTGGCATTTGTTTGGTTTTGGCGATTCTGCCTCTGATTTTGCGATAAGCCCTTTTCTTTTCTCGTTCAATTATCTGCTGCGGTTTGCATGTTCTTTTGCTGGCTCACTCGCTCTTATGACTTCCTGCTTAGAGTATTGTTATGCACTGTCTCGTTTCTTAGAAGCCTAGTTTAGTTTAAATTGATTTTTTGGATGTTGAAGGTCATTAAATGTTTGATGTTGTGCATGATTTAATGTGATTTAAAAACCCAAATAACTGTGAGTGAGATAAAAGAAAATTAAATGATTTCAGGTCGAACATCTCAATTGGAGGAGCGCGCTAGGCTGTCAGGCTTGGCTGCAGCGTAGCTGGTGGAACCGCGCTTGCAGTGACGTTTCTTTTCGTTTCTTTATTTCCTTTTCCATTTCAGGTTATTTTCATTATTTCATTCATTCAATACCAGGACCAGAAACCACGCCCAAGTCGACGTAATCAATAAAATAATTGTATAAGATTTCCAAGACGAAATGAGAATAAATCAACTGTCATTAAATAATTATTATGTAATTATTCGACGACTCGAGTCAACAACGACCACCACGCTCTCTCAGTTGAGGCTAGCCACCCGTCCCTGTCCCGGGCATTAAGTTGCCATTTCAAGTGCCTTGAAAGCTTTCTGTCCGTTGCGCGACGACGTGCCGCGTTACATCATGTAAATGGAGCTTCAACATTTTTTTATGTACTTATTCTCATGTTAGACGAAATATATATTATAGAACTTATTTACTTGATTAAGAGGTGTTGTAATTATTTTATTTTTAATGGGAACAGCATTTATCGGATATGTATTACCATGAGAACAAATATCTTTTTGAGGGGCAACTGCTATTACCAACTTCATTTCAGCAGTTCCATATATTGAACAATCAATTTTTGCATGATTATGAGAAGAATTTTCAGTTAGAAATTCTACATTAAATCGATTTCAATTATTTCATTTCATTTTACCATTTCTTTTACTGACACTAGTGATTGTTCACCTCAGCAGTTTACATGAAATAGGATCATCAAATGCAATAGGTTTAAATAGAAACCAATTAAAAATTCCATTTCACAACTTTTTTACAATTAAAGGCTTTCTTGGATCCAATAGTTTTTTTATAATTTTGATCCTTTTATCATTGATTAGACCTTTTTTCTAGGAGACCCAGATAATTTTATTATAGTTATTCCTATAGTGAGACTTTCGCTCTGTCCTTATTAATGTAATAAGAATATTCTCAATTTGCGATGGCGTCAGACATGCCAGGGCCCAAACAGTCGTTATCGACTGCCGGCAGGTGGCGCTATCATCACACGCTAATTTTAGGAAGAGCGATCGTCGGGTTCTTTGGGGCAGGCGTTGACGAACGAAAATAAGAAAATTGATAAAGAACGCAACTTATTTATGTGAACAAAGTAAGATATAAAATAGAAAGAAAAAGATTTCTAAAAAAAAGGCAATAAGAAAGATAAAAAATTACAAGAAACATAAAAAAATAGAAAAACAAGACTCACTTCAAAAAAGAAAAAAAAGAAATGACATATCAAATTAATTTGATATGTCGCACGGGGTTAAATTATATTTGGTTCAATTGTTATTAAGGATTGTTCAAAAATATCTTTTGTTGTTAATATCTCTTTTTCTGGAAGTTAAGTTAACGGTGTTTTGTTATAGGTCTATTCTCAGTGTAGCCAGGAATCGTTTCCACCGTTTTGTTGAATACAGCGTTAAACAATATTTATTAGCTTTTGGCGATTTTTGATTTACTTTTCACATTTATACTTTTTCATTAGATGTTTGACTTTATTTATTAAAGCTGATGGGAGAATCCGATTCCTAGCACTTAGTTTTATATGTTCAGATGCTTTGTTCGTTGCAATCGGCTCTCATTCAATGAATATTTATTATTATTTATGTTTAGTTAATTAATTAATTTTCTCGTGATTTAAGAATAATGTATCTTACCCAAAGAGTGGATTGTCTTTACCGTGCTACTTATGACGTCTTTCTTTACTTGGTTTTGTTAAATTGATTGCCAATAATTTATTATTGGCAATTGTTGATAAATTGTTTATTTATCGTTTAATGTCCTGAATATTTAACTTTAAGGTAGAGTATTAATTAAGGATATGATCCCATCCTGGTTGTTGCCCTGCTTCATTTTCTTAATTTACTTTCTTTAAATTGTTCTTAGATTAATTTATAAATCTATTTATTTAACTTTGTTTAATTAATACATATCTTTTTACTCGCTCATTATTTAGATATTATTTATGAAGAAACTTTTATCTACAATTAATACTTTCAATGTTGCCAACCTTTATTTATTTTAATTCTTGAATTTATTAATTAACCTATTCTTAACTTTTATTCGGAAGAGTTTCTCTCTCGCACCTATAGGTTGTAGAGAGAGATAGCGCGATTTTTATAGTCGAGCTTAAAGCTCATTTTCGAATTTGACTCTTGTGTGTCTGCTTTTATATCCAGTTAACCTGCACATATTTTCTGACATTTGTTTACAAGTGTCAGAACATAGTGATCGGTGCTTGTGCGCCCTTTTTTATTAAATTTTAACCACAGGTAGGTTAATTTTGCCTTTTAATTTTTCTTTAATTTATTTAATTTTGATTTTAATGTAATTTTCTTTTCTTTTCAGGTTCTAAAATGTTACAATAGTTACCCGCGTTCACATTCAAGCTGAATGATATTTTGCTTTTGCAATTCTCCGATCAATTCCAAACAAATTAGAGGGAGTTATCGCCCTTTTAATATCAATTCTTAGTTTAATAATTATACCTCTTTTTAATATAAATAAATTTCAATCGAATAACTTTTATTTATTAAATAAACTACTTTTTCAAATATTAGTTAATATTTTTATTATATTAACTTGAATTGGAATAAAACCTGTGGAAATACCATTTATTAAAACAGGACAACTTTTAACAATTTTATATTTTTGTTATTTTTTAATCCACCCATTAATTAATCAAATCCAGAATACTAAATTATTTTAAAGTTTATTAACTTAAGTATTAAAGTTCATTTTTTGATAATATAATATAGAAATAGTTTTCTATTAACTTTTTTTAAAAAATGGAATGCTTCATCATTATTAAATAAACCAATAAATGTATTGAAATTGGAAGATACTTTATTCAAATTATATATATTAATTTATCGTAACGTAAACGAGGAAGCAAAGCCCGAATTAAAACCACTAAATATAATATTAATATACACATTAAATAAATTAATAATAAATTATTCAAAAACGTTATCCTTAGAAAAATTAATATTAAAAAAATAATATTTCTATATTCAGCTAAAGAAATTGAAGCAAAACCTCCTCTATAATACTCAATATTATACCCAGAAATTAATTCAGATTCATCATTAGAAAAATTAAAAGAAGCCCGATTTAACTCTGCTAAAATTCTTGAATATAAAATTAATATTAAAAGAAAAAAGAACAATAAAAAGAAATCTATA
>JABFQD010005810.1:0-10363 GCA_022817045.1 Psix sp. ZL-2020
TGAAGTTTTTCATCACTTTTTTTAAAAATAATGTTATATTTTTATTAGAAAATATGTTTTACGCACAATGTAATCTTTTTTTCTTGATTTCAACAAATTGGAAATTCGGAGTTACATTTTTTACGTTAGCGACTCTTTATTTAAATAATATGAAGTTGAATTTTGTAATCAAATAACATGGATTTCCTCCATACGCGAACTTTTACTTTCAATAACTTTAAAAAGTAGTTGAATTAAACTCGATGTCATACACTCAACTTATAAAACTTACCAGCATAAGTAGAAGAGATAAAATTGCAACGTTATTTTATATAGTCCTCTGTTTTTACAGAAATTGATGCTTTTTTTACTTTTATATTATTTTAATGGATTTACAAACTCGAAAAAAATACTAAAAGGATGATGTAAAAAATGAAGCTGATAACAAAGCTTCAAACTTCAACTTCAAGTGAATTTGATAAAGTTTTTCTTTACAAGTCGCCACTGTAAGAATCAAAGAGCAGAAACTTTCGTTCTGTTTGTTCTCTGGGTTTTCCATTGTTACTACCTTAATAAAGAAACAGCTAAGGTGCCCAGGTAAAAGTCTCATGTACCGAAAACGTGAAAAAGACGCTTCTGATTATCTTTCACAAACAAAAACATTTTAACGTGAAATTATGAAGAAACAATTTGGGGCCAGACTTTACCAACAAATTATTCCCGTCTTGATTTAACTATGAACTAGACGGCAGTAGAAAATTTGTGCAAGTTCATTTACTGTGTTTATTAAGTATAATTTGTATCTGAACTTAGGACTGTATAAATACAAATAAAATATGTCTTTATATTTATATCACGAGCAGTAGTATTTAATTATAAATTCCATAGATATGCAACACTGGCGTTGTTGAATTAATTTGCTAATTCAAATCACCTTTTTGTCATCTTTGCAAAAATACCTGATTTCACAAAAGCTGCTGATTTTTACACCACTTTTTATAGAGTTCTGTTTACGGCGGAAAAAATACCGTATTGTTTCTATTTAAAATTGCAAATTTTTCCTTTATCCGAGTTGCTATTTTTGTTCTACATTTATATATGTGATTGCACATATAATCTATGAAAAAAACATTTCATGTATTATATATGCATGCATATAAAGTTTGGGAATAAGATGTATATTTAGTTAAAATCATGTTGTTAAATTTCTCTAAAGTTAAAAAAAAACTGTTATAATATCTTGTAACTAGAAAAACATATCAACAGTATATTAACTATATATATTTATGTTTTTCCATTTACTAGGTTTCTTAATGTACTTTTAAAAAATTCTTGCATAAAAGTCATGTTTTATACACAAATCTCTTATATGCTTTTTCATTGTTTACAATCTACAATCTAATTAAGTTTGTGATATTGCACATGTAATTCTGAAATTCACTAACAATAAGAGGAATGCGTGCAAGTACTGCACATGGCATTTGGGCTGAAATTTCAATGCGCGACAGATAAGAATCAGGTTGGGAAAAATGACGCCACAACAGCTATTAAGCAGAAACAATAACAGTCGTATGGCGTTGTAGTAATTGCATGGAACGTGTTTGGTTGACGTTATGAGAAATAATACTCGCAAATCTATTCCTCGCAGATGCATTGAATATGCAAGATAATTCGTGTGAGCCCATCTTCATGGATAATCAAGCTCCATCTGAGCGGCATGTGCAGCAGATGCGACAACTGCGTGTAAATTAAAGCACGCGTGCTTCAATTGTCTCTGCGTACAATGCGAATTGAGATATGCCGCTTCTTGCAGATACACGTTGGTTATGTACCAAGCATGCATCCCCGAACAAGGTGAGCTATGCCTCTATGCTGGAATTACCAAACATTCCGTAAAGTACGACAGACATTCTGCGGCATGCTTTTCTTCTTGTCGCATACTATGAGTTGCAAGACGAATGCGTATATATATGTCCGTGTAAACTACGGCTTAGACCCTACATTTTATGTTCGCTGATTATGAATACAAAATATGACTTGGAACGGGAAATCTGATAACATTTTTACATACAAATGATGACATAATGGAATTTTATCATGAAATAATCTTTCGGAATGTTCTTCGTATATAAAATTCTATGTATGCATGAGAAATTAATATGGCGTGGTTAAATTTGATGTAGATTACAAATTGGGGGATTAAAGTTGAGGTTAAGGTGTTTTATTTCGACGGTGTATTAAAAAGAAGATGGATTTAGCATGAAAATCAACTATTTAAAACTTATAAGCTTCGTGTTACAGGATATCGTTGTAATGTTTTGTCTTTATTTGTAATAGACAAAAGACATGCGACGGAAATGGACCAGCACATTTAGCGTTCAAATATACTCATAACTGAATGTAAAAACTAAATTTATGCTTTTTAATTTCAGTTTAAGCTCTAACAGGATGTTCCAACAAAGTACATTTAATTCTAAACCTGGATTTTATATAAGTAGTAAAATGAATTGATACATTTTTAGATTACATAGAAAATGTAAAAAATAAACGTTACTATTTTAACAATAAACTGTAAATGTTCTTTAGTAAAGTTGTCAGAGTTGATATTTTGTCTTGTGAAAATAATGATATAAATAGTCATAACATTTCGAAACTTTGTATTATTGATTTTACATAGTTATCAAAGTACATGCAAACTTTACAGCAAAGATACTAACTTCCTCAATTATTTTTATGATCATAGAAAGCTTTTAATTGTTGATCTAATGGAGATTTTTCGATAAACTTTAACATTAAAATATAAAAAATAGTATTATAATTAATCTAAGTAGAAATTGTATTTACAACCAGATCATTTAAGAACAAAACAAACCAGTCGCGGTTTCAACGATAATTTCTGGTACAAATAGTGTATGCTAAGAGAAACCATATCGTTAAACTCTTGCGGGGAAAAGCAATTTAATTTTGATTCGATCTTTTGAAGTTAGATGCAGGTCAAATAATCACGTTATCCAACTCATTTTCGAAATTCAATAGAAACTTTGAATATTCAAAAACGGAAAATTCATCATTGCATTGAAAATACGATAATTCAGATTGAAATCTAAATTTGAAATTTCATCAATACTGGCTGTACATATTTTTATTTTGAATGTGATATTAATTATCAGCAAAATGAATATATGTATTCATCAATAATGACACTTTTTATGTCACCGTAATAATTTTTTTAGCAGACAATTATATATACACTATATAAGTGACATAAACTTATATTGTTTTTTCACCCTATAATAAAAGCATACAAAATACATAACAAAATATACCGATTTATAAATATATTAGAAACATAAACAAACAAATCATAACAAAACAAAACAATCATACTAACATAATAAATAATTTTGTTTATCAAAATAAAACACATAGTACCTGAGTGTTTCGTGTATATCCATATCCCATAAATCGTTCATCGTGTGGTACCACAGTATCTTTGGCTACGTAAAACGGTTCATAAAGAAATTCAAAATTAGTCACGTCGTGGCTGACGTAAACGCGTCCATTCTTCACATTCTCATATCCTTTCGATCCTGGACTGACATCTTCTATCCATCTGAAAAACACAAATTATTCTCAACATTACCCATGAAAGTACCTTTTTTAACAGATGATCGAGCTATCCGGCTTACTCGACTTAACATTTCATTACTATGTATATCGACATAAACTAGCGCAACTAATAATATAGACAAGATATAGGTACGCGTTGAAGTACGCTTCGCGATGATTACCCGAGTTGTGTCAGGTGAATATTACGCCGGAGGCAAACATGTCCACTTGCAGTCGCTGCGATATTGTAATCCGCCCTTTAATAAGATTAACTAATCTTGAATGTAGAGAGTCCATCTCTCGCACGTATGCATATGCAAATTCTATGTTTTTTGTAGACTATCAAAGTTACATCTTGTTCATGCTTCGAAGTTTTTTGCTTGTTAGAGGTATAATCACGTCAACCATGAGCGGCCATCAACGAAAATGAAATACGAGCAACAGAAATCTGATTGTCCCCGGAAATACATTTGTTCACTTTTAATTCCACATTAACAGCAGCCGAAACAACGGTTTCAATAAATCCCCAGCGAACCCTCCACAGCCAATCTAAAACAATCCTTTTTACCGCTATCATCACGAGAATCATAGTCATTATCCGAAGGATAGACGACCGTAAAACACACAACCAAAGCCCCAAATGCCCGTGTAAAACGAATCCCGAGATTTCGCGACAAATGATCAGCCGACTAAAGCCGAATGTCTCTAAATCCTTGCGTCATTTGTCTTATCAACTCAACTCATCCAGTGTCTCACCTCGTAAAATTAGTCGCGTACTGATTGTGGATGAAAACCTTCTGATGAAAGGGTCGTGCCAGACTCTTTTTGGCTAGGCGTACCAGCTCCGTCTTGTTTACCGGAAAATGAACTCTGGTATCTAGTTCATAAGTTGGTATCACGTAGGCACACTTCTCACAATTGTCATGTTTCAGAAACTCTTCTAACATCCTACTCATGTTATAACTGGGGATGATATCCACGTCTGTCAAGAATACGTAGTCCGTCTGACAGTTCTTTCTGGCTAAATTGCGCACGTGGTTCTGCGGGTACACATTGCGCGTGCGCCAGTTAACCTGTTCGTCGGATATGCCATTGGTGAATTCGTTGAGCGTGGCCTCGGGTTTGGCACAGTCGATCCTGTCTGGCACATTTACCGCCCGCGGCTGCCTCCGAGGTGGCCGGCCTCGGGGCACCGTCAGCGAAAACGAGATCCGGTCCATCTCGTTCTGGTAACATGTGTTCAGGTACACCAGGTACTTCTGCAGAACCTCAAACTCCTCATCGCCTGCGGCGTACAACGCCACGGACATCGAGCCACTCCAATGATGCATCACCTGTACCAGCGAGTACAGCTTCTCAATGGAACTCTGAGTGGCTAAACAGACCTGGCTCATTTGGGACGTCGCCCAAAATTTGGCACCAACCCGAACGGAGTCGAAACTCCGGAAAAGCCTCCGAGAGTCCCAGCGACCTAACCGGATGTCCAACGACAGGAAGTCCTCTTCCACCACATAGTCAGCCGCCTTCGGCTCCTCCACGGTCACAGGTTGTTGTACCGTAACAACCTTTTTTTCTGGTTCGACGGATTCTCTGACTGGGGTCCAGGTTTCGCATTGCAACAGCAGGAATGTCAGAACCATGTTGGATAACCCCAAAATAATCACACTCACGAGACTCAAATTCCATGGTCGGCATCTGGCCTGAGGACAAAAAAGAACACTTTTTAGAATTTTAGGAAATACCTAAAAAGAATTTTTCAACAATTTAGATTAGTAATGTCGTTTATGTGAAACAGACCACTTTTTATTCAAGTATATGTATATTATGCAGTTCGATAATTTGCATTTGAATTCATCTTATCTATTAGTACATCAAATATTTAGAAGCAATAAATGCATTAGACACTTTAAGTGTCCAAATAATAAGATACTTCAAATCATTATAATATTTTATGAAACTCAAACAGTTAATAGGATGTCAATATTTTAAATCACTTGAAAGTCGAGGTATAAAAGTAATTAAAAATTATATAATTCATACAGCGAGTGAATTACACTGAACGAATTGTGTTCTTTTGTGTAAATCGTAAGAGCCACTCATGTGATGATAATATTATGTCGTTTAATATATCAATAGATTATGAATTTTCCTGTAATGACGTAATTTACCTAAAATCCCAAATATGTTAATCCGAATTTAAGGTAAAAAGAAATTGAAAAAAATGTATCACATAATGTAAATTGTCGTCAAATTCCTGTTATTCACTGTAATACTTTTCATGAATAAGTAAAAGATATAATAAATTTTTATTTTATTAATTTCCTCTCTGATTAAACGAAAATTGGCAAAAATGTTGCCATTAAGTGAGGATGATAATTTTTTGTTTGTTAAATTATGAATTGAGTGTAGTGAGATTTGTTCTCATTATAGATAAAAACATGAATTGTCACTGCTGTTTACAAAAAAAAAATCTCCAAAGTAACCTCAACCGTGGAAAAAAAATGTAGGATTCCTAAAATGTTAGTTAAATATGAATAACATTAACAGGCTTTTTAATAAATGATATACATAGCAAAGTTCAAACGGTAATATGAGCTTCTTAAAATCACTTTAAAGATTTCAAAGGATAATTTTCTGTTTGAGTTGGCAAATACTTTTAATATGAAACAATTTATTAATAGCAAAAAGGCTAATGAGATTTTCTTCAAAGTGGCTTTTCCTGTCGCGAGAATTGATTTGAAAGTCTCAATCGAATGCTGAGACGTCTTCAATATTGAAAGGCCAATGAAAAATGTAACGAAAAAACGTCGCATAATAAGCTTTTTTATAATGATAAAATTCTTTTCGTTCCTTTTGATAAATATTCAGCTATATGAATAAATCACAAAATTGAATATGTTTCAATTTTTTATTTTGTATTTTCAAGCAAATTGAATATATTTGGTGGTTAAAAAAATTCATAAATTTACACTTAATAAAAAACATTCGTAGCTTTTTATCGACCGTCGTAAGCGACTTTGTAAGTTCTCTATTTCGGCTGAAATAAGAAATTACTTTCGGCCAATATTGTCAAACATTAGACGCAAATAAAAAGTACTAATTACTTTGACGCGAGTTTCTTTCTTCGATGTCAGGTCAAAAAATTATTCGAGACTGTGGAAAGTTTAGCTGACTAAGGCAATACAGGCGTCGCTATAATGTGCCCCTGAGAACAATGTGCTGCTACACTTAATCCCTCGGCTAAGAGAACCAACTATTTCTGTCCATCTTTCCTTAGTATTACACGCCTTTTATGTTCAAACGTACTTGTTTTCAGAAATTATTTTGCCGTCTTTTTTCAAGTTCTATTTTACACTAATTAATTTTGTCAATAAAATGTCTGCATTAAGAAAAACAGATATAAAAATGCGCAACTTTTGGTCAAGCAGAAAAACGATGTCGTCCAAAAACTTAGTCGTCCAATTAAATTGCGATTCAAACCGATGACTTTTTTTAAAGTGTCACAGAATTTTTGATAGGGATGATTTTATCAAATGAAATTTCAACCCTATGGAAGCATCTCCTCTAATTGGATTTGTAGTCAATATTGATTGGCGTGTGAATGAAACGGAAATCAACGTAAATTGATGCATGAAAGGGAAAAATAAAAGAAAATCCATAAAATAATTGACACCGCAAGTATCGAAATTCATATATGTAGTAAAAAAACAATGGAAAAACTAGATTTTTTACAATTAATATCTGTCTAAATGAGCAATGAAAATGATTTTATAAAATTATCGATGGAACTCGTTGCTAAGTTTATTTAAAATTTAAAGAATTAAGCGATATAATTTTAAATTTACGTAATGTTTTACGTTGTAACATTTCGCAATAACGAGTAATGAAAATGTAACATATAACAAGAACACTTTTAATGTAACGTTACATTTTATTATTTCAACGTTTCTACTCAGAAATCAGTTTTTCGATAGATTCAATAAAAAAAGTACGTTGTAGGTCTGTACGATTTTAAAGTCGAACAATTTTCACATGCCATAAAAAAGAGATTACATTATATAAACTGTTATTGTCAGCCACCAATTCTGATGTAGACAGCTGGAACACATCAATATTCGACTGATGCGATTTTAAAACATTGAACAAAAAATTAAATTACACGTTTTCGTAATGTCTTCAAAAACCTCCTTAATTTAGTAAACTTCCCATAAAATTTACTCATCATAAGCTATAAAGTAGTTTATAACTTAAAAATGAATACTTTACATTTGGCATTCCTGTCAACTAAAGCTGTGAAACCCTAGACACATAAAAAAACAAATACCACACATTTCAAATTATCATCATTTTATATCTGCCTAAATTGATTCAAGTTTCTATAACAATATCACCATAAAAACTAAAAGCAAACTAAAAAAGGAATATAAAAATTTCTTATATACAAATATTTAAAAATTCCGTTTGACGTTTGACGTTTTACAACTATTCTAACCTATAAAAATGTATGAGAATAGTTTGACAAAAAACACTGTTTTTGAAACCGAAAAATTGGAATTAATAAGGAAAAATTGATTGGAGCCAAATTTTGCTCTGTATAGGTTCGACAAACAATTGTCTTGAGTGTAGCGTTTGCTTGAATGTTAACCCTTGATAGGTATGGTCGATCGACTAGTTTGCAGCACGTGACTTTACGTCGAGGGTACGAACAGAGAGCATGATTGATCATGCGAACACCTTGTTGATGTTATCAGTGATTCAAACTGCGATGTGCAGCGTTTGCCGAAATGTGTGCAACCCTTACACAGTTAATCCATTATCAAATTGTGTACTTGGACTTCTGTTGGTACAATCATGATTGCAATAGTGACGTTGCATCAAATTTCGACACTGATGTGAATTGGAGTTTATCGTCAAAAGTGCATATTCGAAATGCAAAGAGACTCGTTAAAAATAACTCTTTTCTCTCTCTGTAAAACTGGACCCGATGTGGATTGAGCGATCGCGAATAAAACCAACAAGTGCACTCGCTTTTTTTATTCAATATTATTATCGAAACAGAAATAAGGAAAACAAGTTGAAGAGTGCTTCGGTATAAACGCAATAAAAGGACGAGCTAAAACTAGCCGACGCTTGAATTCGAAAATCTTCGCGACCTAACAAGATTGCATTCAGCGTTGAGTGCATTTGGACCGAAGCAGAGCCGTGGCTTTTTTCCTTCGGAAACACGTCGACCGCGGGGCTTACATTTTCCAGCGGCGTTTGATTCATTTATGACCGCCGATCGAACTCGGCGCGAACCTCCCGGGGTTTCACGAGTTGCCGTCACGAAGGACAAGAAAACATGATTAGAATAGAAATAGAATGGACAGGCGCGGATAAACATAAAGGCGAAAAGTTAGGATGAAGAGCGCGAACACGTTTCAAAGATTCTTTAATACCCAGGCTTTCAAACAGCCTTCGTTACTTGCGTGTAGTTGTATCGCAAAAAGGTTACTGTAATGAATGCCATTCAGTTTATTTTGAGCCGCCAACGACGTAACTGAAACGCAAATAAAGAGCGATTCCATCTAAATTGAAAAGCGAACTTCATCCTTGCCTTCGAGCTTTATTCGCGCCTAGACTGCTCCACCTTTTTCTTCCTTTCTTCCTTCCTTCTATTCTGCCTTCCTACCGAATTGAATTAATTCTAAATTATTTTCGAGAACTTTTTAGCACAATTATTTGAATTACTATTTTACACGTCATCTTCATATTTGAATTTAATAACACTCAATAGATGTTCTTCATATTTCTGCGAGACATTTAGAAACAAATTTTCAAATTTAATTATTTATTGTTTATCGAAGAAGAGAAATAAACAACATTTTTTTCAAATATTTTTAATAATGAAGTTTGTTTTAATGTTTTCTCAAAATATTTGTAAAAAGAGCCAATCATACTTGATTCAAGTGTATAAGGTATGTAAGTTTTAAAAAATCGTGAAAATCGTCCTTGAAAAGTAAAGGACGTAACTATTATCAAACTAATATATTGTTTTGTTAAAGTAACTAATATTTGGTATACCTCCGTATAAATATTAATTAAAAATATGCACATAGTAAAATAAACTGTTTTAAAAAATTAATTCCAGTGAAAAATAAGATGAATTAAATCGAATTTTATTTTTATATAACTGCACTAAGATGTTATGTATTTTTATACAAAACAGAGGATTGTTTGGATGCCTTGATGTAAAAATGATTCATTTACTCGATTTTTTGTAAGCAGTTTTACTTGAAAGGATTAAAAATATTCTTCGTTTAAATAGAAAATAACGCTTTCATCGTCATCACAATTATGCATATTCGTTGGTATTGTTACGTTTTAAAAAAATGTTTAGATCTTGAGGTTGTAATTTACGTGGATAAAAACATAATCTGTACATGATTTTTAGATATTTAAGTGAATTTTGAATTTTTATTTAATATCAAGATAAAAGGTTTTGAAATAAAAGAATAAAATGCTCTAATAATTCGATTATTACTAAATAATTACTGCTCGTTTAAAGTCGTGATTTTGAGATATTTAAACGAAAATAAATTAAGCCAAAATTTACATTTACAGTTATTTTATTTATTTTTATATTATAGTTAATTTACAAAAATATTTTTTTTTAAGCCTTTACATTTTATTTACTAAAATACAACTTTGTAAATTTCTATTATATAAATAAATGAAGTCAAAAACATTAATCAAGTAAAGAGAAAACAATATTTATTTTTAATCACAAGTATAA
>JABFQD010005811.1:0-10361 GCA_022817045.1 Psix sp. ZL-2020
GCTATATATAACATTTATATGAAAAGGAATATTAACTATAATTTTTTTATTTTCAATGATAAATATTTTATTTTTCATTTAATAGAATTCAAAAAAGACCAAAATATCTGTATCTATACATTAAGTAATTTAAAAATTTGTTATTTATATACTTTTCTAGAATTAAGTAACATTTATAAAAATTGATAATAAACTTCTACTTATAAGTAATTGAAAAAAATATTTAGAAAATTGAATCATTATTTGGATAAAATTATCAGAATTGCTATTTTCAAATATTAAAAAGTGCTCAAGTGTAAAGTATCAAATACTCAAATATTAATATCTCAAAAGCATATATTATTTTCTACTTCACCTATAGATTTTGCTCCAACATCCTTAATCCTTTTTAGATTTCAACAATGATCCTATTAATATGTTCAAATCATATCCACAATTAGTAAAGAATAGTATAAAAATTTTGAAACATGAACATTCAAAGCATATAAGATATATTGAATATTTTATAAGCTATTTAATGACACCAAAACTTACTACGTAATCTTATCCTCTTATCCTCAAAAAAGGTTAGCATAAAAATCTTAAATAAAAAATTGTATGTTTTTCATTAAAAATTTAGATACAAAATTTAGAAAAATTATAGGTGTTTTTGAGTAGTTAATGGAAAAATATTCTGCATATGTTTCTCGTTTTATATGTGTACACACCAAAACTCATAATGATAATTATAAACTTTAATTTAACTAGGTAGCAGGTGGTCCCATTGGATTTTCTACTTCAGTTTCATCTACATCAGATAAAAAGCAAAATTTTAATCCAGCCGCATTTTCCTATAACATCCCTTTGGACAGCAGCGATTCATCAAAAGTAGTAAGAAACATGATCATGTATATACTGATTGTGACCA
Organism: Psix sp. ZL-2020; assembly: GCA_022817045.1. Lineage (NCBI taxonomy): Eukaryota > Metazoa > Arthropoda > Insecta > Hymenoptera > Scelionidae > Psix > Psix sp. ZL-2020. The sequence continues at coordinate 908 of JABFQD010005811.1, forward strand.
GACTTTGGCTCGTGTCAGGATGTTCAATGAAGTCCAAGTTTTATTATCATGAACAATTTCTTTTATCATGTTGCGCCTCATGATGCAACACAATAAAATGAATGAACGACCTTAAGTCTCACGTAATTCTATGTCACGATTTCACGTTATTATTCTTTTATGTCGTGAGGCCTAAGATCTTGCTTGTTTTATATTCTTTTTTTACTCTGACACTCTTGAATCTAAAAAACTGAAAAACCTTAAGAGCCCGAATCTAAAACTGACGCGCCCTTTAATGCGCAAGCTCGATCGGTATAGTAGATTGTTAGCAATGTTATATATAAATATTTCTTTTCAATGTATTCAGATTTAAGATAATTTATATGTACTACAGGATAATGATTTGCCACCACCATATAACTCTTTCCCACCAGATTTAAACAAACAGGTAAATTGATCTTGATAGTGTTTTAAGTCGTGTTTGTGCACCATGTTTATGTCATTTAAGTTAATTTTCATAAAGTAAAATTTAATAACAAAACCATTATATCAGCTAAAAATGTCATTTTATTTTTAAAAGTAAAATTTATTATGTTTTTTTTTGGATGCAGGAAAATTGTATTTAATTTTGCTTTCAAAAATAAACATAGCTGTTACAGATAATGGTAATTTTTATTGTGGCAATTAGATTTTAGAATTATTTTCATAATTACCTTATTGAAATTTTTTATAGTATTCATTTAGCTACATTTTCCATTACATCAATATTATTGTGTGAATTGGCATTTTAGGTATGAGATAAGCCAATAAATTAACGGTTTTAAAAAATTAAATATCAATAAAAAAATAATCAATTTATATAAAATAGATTTCAAAAATAATAATTCAATATAATAGAAATCATATATTATTATTTTATTTAATTAAGATTTTTGTATTTTAATTGTTGTATTTGTAATTACGTTATATCGAGTTTGTCATATTTAAATCATATATTCCTTTTGCACTTTTGTCAAGCTATTATTTGCATATTTTTTATATATATGTTTATGAAATTCATATTTTGTATTTGTTTAATTTGCAGTCGGATGAAAAGCCCAAACCACAACCACGCTCAAAATTTCCGATAGATGATTACCAGTTTCCAGAGTTACCAACTGTTCCTTCCGAAAACACTGGACCTTCCGCTAACGGAGATAACGAAGACATAGACTTCGATGACTTGATGAAACGATTTGAAGATTTGAAAAAACGAAAATAGTTCAAAAAATACCAGTAACCAAACGCACTTTATTATCCGATGTTTTCACCGGATTAATTTTTAAACATTGTTTTACGTATTTACTTTTTAATTTAATCCTGCAAGAGAATATATTCTAACATATTTTTAAAATTTTTCACTGTTAATAAGTTTATATATTTCATATCCAAGTTTGACAAAGTGAAAAATAAATATTATTTCAATAGTGCCTTTGTTATCGCGTTACATATATAATAGAGAACTTAAGGGGGGAAATACATGTAGCAACCTGAAAAAAAGGGTTTTTAATGATTTTTTTTGGGTAAAGTAAATAAGTAATGACTTTCGGAGTTTTTGCATTATATAACATATATATTGTACTAATTTTTTGTACATTTTAGTCACATGGGTGATGGTCAATGAAAAATTTCCTTTTACTGCGTCAAAATGGCGGGTCCATTTGGCGTACACTCTGGAGACCTGAAAAATTAATATTTAATGGTTTTATTAATTGGGATTTTTTATAAATAAATATTATTCTATATGAACCACCGAAACTCTAAAAAAATCGGTTGACTCAACATTTTTATTGAAGTTGAAAAAAAAGTTTAATTTTTCACTATTTTTTTTACATTTTAGAAGCCTCTAAAAGTTATTTAATATAAAAAAATTTAACATTTTGTTGGTTCACATAGAATAAAATTCAATTATCTTTAAAATGGCGTTTTGCAAAAACGATTTGAATGAAAATTCGTTAAGTTATCTTGTACGCCATTTTCAAAAAAACCGTTTTCAGAAAAACACGTTTAAAGTTTAAAGTTAAGTTAAAATGTAATTATTGAAGATACTCACTATGTAAAAGTTAATCGGCTATTTCGGGGCCATATGTGAGTCTTTCTTCGTGTTCAAAAAAGTCATTCAGCTGGGCTTGGGCCTATTTTCGACCTGTTCTAGCCTCTTTGGATGAGCTGAGCGAACGTCGTTCCTGTCGTTTGTAGCGTTGCTCGTCGTAAGAATATATTGGTGTTTTGACCTATAATGCAGTGCAAATCTTGCATTATCTTTAAAACACCTGCATAACCCTCATTGAATGAAATAGCAGCTACGTATGCTGCAACTTCAACGATTTTCAGGCCACAATTTAAATGCTTCGGTGCCATACGCCACACAGTTGAGTTGAAACTCTCGTTTGCATTTTGTGTGTGCCCTCCCAAGCATCTTTCCAACAAATCTCGCCTGGACAAATTCTTGTATATTGGAATGATTTTTTTCTGCACATCGGAATGCAACGGTGGTGAATATTTGAAGCTTTGCAGTTCATCGGTATCCTCTGCAACGCGCCACTTACATCAACTGTCAGCTCCGGCGGGACAGTATTCATGTTTCGGCATTTCATCTGTGGAACACATGTGATAATACGTTGCTAAGATATTTTATTCCATGTCTTCGGCACAATTGCTGTTCCTCCTGATGGCCAATCCATAATACTTCGTCAATTTTTTAATCAAAGCATCGGTTAGTTTACCTCGTCCGCCAAGTTTCTCATTTTTTTTAAGTTTCTGAGTCGAGTGCCCATATGTTTTTTAACGTGTCCAACACACTCACTCTTCGACACTTGGCACTCATTATCGTACGGATTCAAATCAACAATTGCCTTGTACGTTTTCGTATCGCCGTCACCCATGTAATTGGAGTATATTACATTGAATTTCTCAACCGATCTTAAAAACATTGCTTGCAAAACGTCCATTTTTCCTGCCGAGCCTTCATGTGTGTTGATGCACTCTTCTGCATGATTTGCGTACCATTCTTCATATTCTGGCGTGTTAACTTTGCCCTTTCAAAACGTACATCCCTGACAATAATTTTCTTTGACATCAAGATCAATAACTTTTCCCATACGACTTCCTATAAGAGTTGTCACTCCGTACAATGAATTAAAGCCTCGTTTTTTCCAGGAACCATCTCCAGACACAGTAATTTTATCTGCACACAGTCCAGCCTTCAAATTTTCATTTTGTTCTTCTTTCGCTGCTTTTTTTTATATAAAAATCTAATACTTCTTTGGAAATCGAGTAAATATGCATGACGCAGGAATCATACGTCGATAGTGCCATACCTTGACAAATATCCATAAAGCCACAAAAAATTTTTTAATCCTTGTCTCGATATACCTAACAGTCGCATCACAAAAATTATTCGGCGATTTATTTCAAAACCATTGTTCAAAAATGGACCGGAATTTATTTCTCGTCAAAGCAGTAAACACACTAAAAAAACTCTATAAAGCGATAGCCATGTGTCAAAACAACATCCACATCTTCATTGTCAGCCAAGTAGAATTTCTTCGCCGTTGCGCTCTCACCAAGCGACTTTTTTACGTTATTTGTATGTTGATTTCCTGTAAATCGGCGTTTGCGCGGTCTGCTTGAACGTTGACAATCTTCTTTTTTACTTTTTGGATACATTTTTATTTAAAAAAATCGTTTTGAAATAAAAAATGAATTAAAAACAGAAACCGAAACACTGTTCTCAGAGCACGTAAACTTAACCATTAAATGTATAATAATGTATATGGGAATTATGTGAAGGGTATTGCGCCATCTACTGGAAAGGATCAAGAAACACATATAATTTATTTGGGACTCTGTAACCAATTACTCTCTAAGTTATACACAATAACGCTTCCTCGACAGGTAAGCGAACCTGGCTTTCGACACGCAAGTAGAAAAACCTTTATAACTTCGTTAATATTTCAGATATCGCCTAACTATTTTACATGGTAAATCTTGAATATATATATACTATAAATTTAAGAAAAAAAAAAACGAAAAAAAATTTTTTCTATATGTATTTCCCCCCTTAATTTCTATAAGCTTAAATTTTTAAGTATGTAAATAAAGTTTCTTAATAAATGATACTGAGCTTGAAGCACGAATAAAGCGTTTTGATTTGTTATTTTTTTATGATCCATTCCAAACGAGTGTAGAATTTACTCGTTATTTATATCGACTATTCCAATCATCGCATCTCTGTAAATATTTGTTTAGAATTTTAATTTCATTCTGAAGAGGTCGAAAATTAAACAATTTTTAATAAATCAACTGACCTCTTCACCTTTTTCGATCAAACAAGATAGTAAATTCTGCGAATATTGACAATTGTTTTGCTTTCCTTCTAAGTTCAAATAATGAAAGCACTGGACTACCGCTTCTTCAACAAAGTCTCTTAATTCCGGGTCCTGAATATCTTCTAACAGAATCGAATTCACCGCAGTACGATCTGGGTATCCCCTCTGATCCACCTGCATATTTTCATTTTATCTCGTATTTTCATTTTTTACTTGAAATGACAATGATCGATATATACATACCAAATTGAGTTCGTTAAAGAAACACTGTGTTACGCACTGCAATAGTTTTATTTGCATGTTCAATTTTAGTACATAAATTGACTACTAATGTTCATATTAAAAATTGTGTTAAAAATATCTTACGGACTGATCTTGTGAATTATCGTAGCCTCCGTTGTTTTGACCATCGTCATATCGACGATCGTAGTTGCCACCATTTGTAAAGTGCCAATTATTTTGGCGACGATTTGAGCGAAATCTTTGATCGTCATAGTCTCTTGCCATTTTCCGACTCATATTTCTGTTGTAAAAATCTGATGAAGAACCTCGGTTGTCCCAGTCTCTGGATCTATAGTTATTTCTGCTAATATTGAAATTGTATTTTATTCAATTCTATTATTAATGTTCGTAGTCGTTAACGAATCATAATTTAAAATTTTTCAAATTTAATACAAATGTCATTATAATTTTAACATTACTGAGTTATTTATGATTTGTCAATAATCATAAATAACGTAAATTATGATGTTTCCTATAATAGTTTACGCTCATTGGATATAAAATATTTTTGGATTCATTAGAATATTAACTTATATTTAAAATGATTTAATATGTTTCTTTTGTAGGTCTAAATGAACTGATTTCACCTGAACCCATTTAATCCTCGAACAGAATCACTGCCAAATCGTCCATTTGACATCACTCTTTTGTCGAAATTGTCTTCGTCTGAATTCGAAGATTCGTCACTGTTAGAACCCATATTCCTATCATTTTGCATTGAGTAACGTTTCCTGCAGTTCTCCATGACTTTGTAATACTGTTCATTGTCCTCCTCATTGCCAGTACGACACCTCAGAGTCTGAAAGAAGACGTTGGATTGCAGTCGATCGATACAAAGGCCATAATTACAATTTGCCGATCATTAGTTACAGAGCCAATGTCCCAGAACAAAACGAAGCAGCAAAGCACACAGAGGTAGAACTTGTCCATTTTGGTAGCTTATTACTGACTATTTTTGAGTTGCAGTGACATGTTTTATAAGACTCATGAAATTGATGGTGAATCTAGTATGGTCATTAGGACGTCAAAACGAGATGTGTCTGTCCGGCAGTCAAATTGTTCTATCCTTGTGTTGCGAAATTACCGGATGATATTCTTTGTTATTTCGTAATAACTTGAGATGATTGTTACGACAGCCATTATTAGAAATTATTTGTAATTCTTGGTAGGCAATTGGTTTTATTGTCATCGAATTAGTTATGGTTTTTTTAATTTTACTTTTACTTAGGTAATAATTTGCAGTTAAAAAATTCTTTCGCGGATGTTGTTCGATATTCGCATTTTCGTTGCGGTCGAATTTTTGCCCTGCAATTAAACTTTGTGTAATAAGACGGTTTGTTTGGCGTAACACTAACTTTTTACAACAATGCATGATAACAAAGTGGAAACTTCGCCACGCTAGAGGGGAGAGAGAGTTTGCTTAAAGAAGCTTGACATTAATAGACACAGTAGTGTAATTTATTCCTTCGATAGGTAAACATGGTAGCCACTGAAAATATTGTAAGTACAGTGAATCATTTAATCGTTGTTGATTTATGTAAATTTTTTTCTTTTAGATTTACTTTGTTCTATCGTGTGCCTAGTTGCTTAAAAAATATTATTGTAAAACACTTGATAATTTTTTCTTGTATAAGTGTTTTGTCAATAAATTATTAATAATAAATTGACTCTAAACTAATGATGAAAAGAAAATAGTCTTAAGTTCGTATGTTTTGTTAGGTTAAATGAAGTAACTAATAATAGCAATATAAAAGTGAGAATAACATTATAAATTATGAATAAAACATAAGAATATCAGTGTATGGAATAATTTATATATAAATTAACATTTTACCTCTGATTTCTGTGAAAGACTTTCACTGACACACTCGAGGTGTTTGATTGAACTGATCTGCTTGAATGATCATGCTTATGAAAGTAGCACCAATAGGGTCAATGTAAAAGAACTGTGACCGAATGATAATGCAATACAATAAAGAAGAAGTAAAAAAGTGACGCGATGCAAACACACACATAGCTTTCTAAGTAAATATTCGTGAAAGTAAGTTTTTTTTTTAATTTTGACGAGATGTAATTCCAAATGACAAACAAAAACTCGCGAAAATTATCACATGTTAAAGGTCAGTTTCTCAAGAATGAGCAAATTTTAAGTCTAGCTTTAGGTGTCAGCTGACATTTTTTTAACATTTTAAATATAATTTTATAGCTACGCTAACTTTGTTTTATGTAGCAATATAGTAAAAAATGTTTCCTATTTTCAGCTTTTTCTTGGGAGTTTTTATATCATTACAGTGCAAGCTCAAATTCAGTCCGACGTCAACTGTGATTTGTTTCCGCAGAATCCACTTTGCTCTTTAGTGCAGGTCAAAAGACTGTCAACGTTGGAGAGGCCACAACTACCACTTGAAGATCGAAGACCACTGGATTCTAGATTGGACCAGTTTCACAATGGTCGAGACCAGCGATTTCTTCATCCGCCACCACCTAGTCCTCCTTTAAGACAGAATTTCCGACCAAACAATATCCCAAACATCCATCGACCAAATCATTTGAATAATCATCATAGAATCCCGATCGGACAGAACCCGCAAAATTTTAGGCCTACAAAACGGCCTACAAACGGTGACTCAAAAACTGCCGCTGATTCTAACCGAAAGAAGAGGTTCTTCTTTTGGTATACCCCAGCTGATATTTTGCAGGCAAAGGTGAACAGACTTAGAAATAAGTTGCAGCAGTTAAATGAGCCTCCACCACAGCTTCCGAATCGGCGGCCTAATTCCAATCAGGCCTATGACGAATATGATTGCGTGAGAGGAAAACTGAAACCAATGGACAATGGAATCTTGCAAAATGATGGTGTGTTCCAGTTGAAGGGACGACCGATACTACTTGCATCACCAGTTTTATTGAATGAGCAGTATGGCGCATCGCAGATCAAGCAGAGCAAAGCCAAAAGAAAGAAGTCGAAGCCATTGAAGTATGCAGTAGAGATGGAGGAACCGGATAGTAATGAGGAAAGTGACGAGACTAAGGTGATTCCGTATATTAGAGACCATGCGCCACAGACAGAAGAAAGCAGCGTGAGTTTAGAATTGATTAAAAGAGTATTTAATGAAAAATTATGTATTACAAAAGTAAATCAATTATTAAAGAATAATCTTGATTTTGTGTTTCATAAATATAAATATTTATTATTTGCTCATTTTCGTTAACTTAATTTCATTGAAAAGATTTAAAATTGGTATTGTTTTTAATAAACACGAGTAAAAACACAGTTATTTGTTTATAGGAGTCTGAAGAAGTAAGCAGTGAAACTGAACGAAATGAGATTAAAAAGAAATTAAAATCAGACTTTGAAATATCTCCCCATGGTGATAGAATAGAATTTCAAGTTCAAGGACATAATGGTCCAAAAACTTATATTTTTGGATTTGATACGGGAGATGGGTAAGTGAAATCTATCTAATATTCAAGACTTACAATCATAAAAAGTGTTAATATTATGTTTCATTGTAATGGTAGATTAATCATAAACTGAACATTTATATCAATATCTCATAGTTTAGGTTGTAGCTGTATAGAAATAAATAAAAATAGTAAAAAGAGTCATGTGAGTAACTATGCTATAAAAAATTAAATGTAGCAACACTGAAAAAAGTTGGTGTAAGATCTTTACTACAAATAATACTATCGTTGTCCTGCATTTATGAATTAATATTTATACAAGTACTAGTTGGGTCAGATGCTACATCAAGTTGAGGAATTACTGTAGCTTGTGTAGAAGCTGCCCCAGTGCTTAGATTAATTATATACGATACTATTGTAACTGTTGTTCGACAGCATACCAATTCTGCACAATGAATTTGAACATTCCATGTCTTTCAATTTTTAGAAGCGTTTGCATATGAAAGTGAAAACGCTGCACCAGGTTTTTCAGTGAACGTAAATGATTTATTTATTACTTATGAAGTAATGAATCTTTATAATAAATAATTTTATGGAGTATTTTATAATATTAAATATTGCAAAATAATTTCAAAAAGAATATCACACTACTTATTTTATTGAAAATATAATTCCCAGATGCTGTAATTTGAATTAAAATTACCATGCATAACTTACTTAACATAAAATGCTAATATGAATAATAATATAAATTATTTTTAATTTTAAAAAATCATTCTATTGTAGATACTAATTAGCAATATTAATACATTTTAACTACTTATATCAATTAATTATATATTTTATATATATAGAGTTATAATATTTTATTATGAAAATGATTAAAATTGATTTTTTAAGGAAAAATCGCCAATATAGACTTGAAGAACGCATGAAAGATGGAACGGTAAAAGGACAGTATGGATATTATGATGCTAAAGGAAAACTAAGAACAATTAAGTATATAGCTCGACCGTTGGAAGGATATCAAGAAAAACACCATGAAGTGAACTTATCTGATTTAAGTTAGCTTTATATTAAAACAATACATTTTTCAAAGAATATCATTAGTATACCATCCCCTGGGACCGCAACCATCACAAATTTTTATACTAAATTTTTATAAGTAAATTATTGTTTTTATTTATTATTAACAAATATTTTTATATGCTGCATTATCTTTCATAAGTGTAGTAACACATTGTAAATATTTGTAGAAAAACTTATTATCATTGTGTAAGTTAAACTATTAAACATTTTAGAAATCATCAGGAATATGAAACGATTAATTTTTTAAGTCACAAAATTTTTCATTCAATATTTTTCATTTCGTATTTTTGGTGATTAACAAGATGAATATGAAGTAAAACTCATTGAAA
>JABFQD010005812.1:0-10361 GCA_022817045.1 Psix sp. ZL-2020
GTATCCTCTGAATAGTTTAAAATTATACGTTATGTATTTCAATTATCATTAATAAATTAGACAATTATTTATACAATTGATTATTACTATTGTTAAGAAAACAAATAATAACTTGCGATTCCGTTTTTACCGTATCTTAATTATGTTTTTAATTAAACAACTTGGTAATTTTCTCTCGATTATAAGGAAGATTACGAAGCAGTATATTACTTGGACATGCGCTAGTTTTGTTCTCATTGTAAGGTCCGCTTTTTCGACCTATTCTTTGCTGTTTGTTTGTTCTTTTACGCACGAACACATTAATTATATATCGTCTAACAACGCAACAAAGACAAAACCCGTGAAAAAACTCCGTGTAATAAATTACGCGCAGTTTACTTTTGCTGTTTTTTTCGTCAAATGTCATTGTACAATTGGAAAAATCAGCAAAAACTGCAATTTCAATAAATTTCAAGGAAAGTTAATTTCATATACAAAAGTAATATATTTTAATGAATGTATGTATTTTAATAATAATATTTTTTTAATATCCGGTCATCTTTTAGAGAATATATGCACTGTTTTTTGTAATATAATTGTTAGTTGGACTTTTTAAAACTGTTAGTTTAATTTTTGGATTTCCTTCTCAATTACAGATGCTGTAATTCTCTCGATGGAAGAGCAATCACAAATCTTATTAACATGGCTCCATTAAATTCAAATGCAAAAAACGCAAAAAACCCAAAGTTATCGTCAATTGTCCGATTTTCCTTGCACTGCTAAATTGAATGGAATTTGTTCGCGTCTTACCCCGAAGAAACACTATTAGTTAACGCTCTGTCAAATTAAAATTTTATTTACTGTCTATTTTCTACGCTCTTGTTTTGAATCATTCGATTATTTTTCATTTTTACAACTTTATATTTAAATCACAATAATATGTATGCTAAAACTTATATATATATTATTTATATTAATAAACATTTGGTTAAACATTAAATAATTTAAATGACATCATATACAGGTTTTCTGTAACCTGTTCCAATTGCAATTTATCATGAAAAACGAACCTTAATCAGTGTATTATAACTTTAATAATGACGATCTATTTTCAAAAAAGAATATATACCATTCTCCGAATTTTCATGTTCATGTTTTATATAATCTATGATGCAAATTTGGTATACAACTGCAATGTTTAAAAATAATTATGATTCTTAATGATCAATTGACTTATTAATGATAATTATTTTTCTCACTTCAATGGTATTTTCAAAATATGAAATCTGGAAAAAAGTTATTTTTTAAATTGAATAACTTATGGTTCTACAACTTAGTTATATAATTCCAGAAGGTATAAATCAGCGTCCTAAATGATCCTGTGTACTTTAAGAATTATTTATTACCATACATAACTCCTAAAATAAAAACAGCTTTTTTTCATTTTTCCGTGGAATATTTTGAAAAATTAAACCGTTTATTTTATATTCTCATTTATATTTTTGTTTAATATATTCTCAAAAAGTAATCCATTCTATTACAATTAGGTTAAATATTCTATTTTACAATACATCTGATTCTAATGAAATTACATTAAATTACTTGAATTTTCTTTTTGATTTTGATCGGGCATTACGTTTTTTATTCAATCATTTAATTACTTCAACTAATAGTATTTTTTGTAGCAAAAATTGTCGCTTCTCAAACTCGCGTTATTTTTTAGAATTGTAATTAGACTTCTGCAAATTTGAGTGTCCCGATGTTTGTACAAGTAGCGGAAAAGTGAGGGCGTACTTTGTTGACAAGTGACGTTCATCAACAAGTTTGTTTATCTGAAAGGTAGATTCAAATTCATAGTAAATTGCACTGCCTGGGTTACACCTTTAGTGATGTTAACTATGTGAATCGACGTCGCAAACGGGGTTACTATGTGATAACGAACCTATTCGCCCTGAATGATCGATTTAACTCGTCATATGTTATTTTACAAGTATCCAGTTTTAGTTGATTATTAAATTGAATCAAATACTCGAGGGACTTTAGACTATGCTTTTTACTTTAACTGAATAATTTAATTGAGTGTTTTATAATTCGTACATCTGTGATTGCATTTTTAATTAGAAAGTAAAGTAAACATAATACAATTTATAAACCAGATCATTTAAAACTCATTTTTTTAATATTTCAATAATATTTTTAAAATTTTCAATTTTTATATTTATTTCAAGAATTATGAGGTCGAATTTTGTTAAACATATATTTCTTCAATTATTATAATAAATACCAATTTCGGAGGGAAGTTACCAGTATTAAACTAAGTGTTAAATTTGGTGTGTATTTTCTAGCCGAATAGGCAGAATCTGGAATATTTTATGTTAACTAGGTAAGCTCCGTTAATTCAAATATCGATGCCTACTTAGAAAGCCAAGTCAAGTTGTATATAATGATGCTGACTCTGCTTAGTCAACTGGAAGTAGTATGATGTGAGAAATCGAAAATGCATACTTTTGTACAAAAAATAACTTTTTCTTTTTGGTGGACATCAAAAAATGCACGAAAAACTCTACAGAAAAGTCATAAATTGTATAGCTTGATTTCAGTGTTTGTAAACGAAGTTGATTATATACTTACATTTATAATTTAAAAAAATGTTTGATAAAAATATTTATCATATGATTAATGTATTTAATTAACTTTTTAATCATATATATTAAACATAATTAGAGAAATATTAAATTAAGTAGTTATTAGTTATTAAATAATCAATATTTCATCGTTTTACTTAAGAACATGAGAATAAATGTGAATAAAGCCTCCTAAACGAAAATTAGCCAGAGAAATAAGACACGACCTTTGTCGTTCGCTTAAACCAACATTAACCCCGATTTTGTTTTACCTCTATAACTTGGGTACATTCTTGTGACAAAAAAACTTTGTTGACGACAGAAAAATAATGTCAAGTCCTCAAAAACAGTTCGTTAAATTTGCCGACAAAGTGTGACCCGAACAACTGTTAAAGATGTGTAAATTTCTTACGTGCTTGTTGACTGACAATCATTTAAGATAGAAAAAATAAGTTTTGTTTTAATATATATCATAATTATTCATGATATATATGATATGTAATATTATATATATAATATATAATTATATATTGATTAATACACATATGTGTAAATAAAAATATCACATATAATATGTTTTTATTATGCTATGTAAATGTTTATTTTAATCTCATACAAATTGTTTGTAACATAAACTCCAATAGAAATGAAAAATTTTCATATCAAATGTATAAGAGAATCAATTTTATTTTTCTTTATTATCTATAGTTTTTACACATTAAAAAATTAGTTTATGTTTTAATATTGTTTCACATAAATTTATTCTTATATTTTCTTTTTTATTTGCTTACTTTTAATACAATATAAATAACATAAATTTAAATTCAATAATGCATATTTTTAGAAAGATAATTAGAACTTTGACCTATATATCATATATACATAAACATGCAGAGTTGACATATTGCAACTTGTGAATAAGTTCAATTTTTGTTGATCTTTCATCATATTAATATATAATTCCGAATCGGAATGTATGTTCAATTAAAAACTGAACTGTTATTTTTATTTTAAATCCACTATTTTCCAAAGATTACTAGCATTAAAGATTTATGATGTAAATTTTAATTTCAATAAACATAAAATAACTTTGGAAATACAATTAAAATAATATTATAAATATACTTACAATAACAATTCAATACATACAATATTTTTTCATACAATGTTCAACGAAATATTTGAATGATTTTTGACAGATAATAAATGGAAAAAAAACAGTTGGACTTTTATTGAAGCTAAATCGTAAGCAACCATATGGATTGGCATACCTATAAACTGAATTCTCGGTAACACGATTTATCGATTTTATACCATAACCCATGCCAGAAAATTATTTCGAAATATTCGCCGTGATTGCTCACTTCTATATAGATGTATAAACTCAACCGTTAAACCATACCGTATAATGCAACTTGACGAGTGTTAATTTGTCATTTTTAAAGTAATGAAATATTCCACGTATTTTTCGATTGAAAATTTTTTACATACAGCATTCATTTCTCTAATGAAGTCAAGTATATAACTTTGATTTTGAATAATCGCTGTTTCTTTGTGAATTTAATTTAAATATCATTACTGAATTTGAAAAAAGTCACTCAAATTTTGACATGACTATAACATATGTGGTTTCACCACATATTTGATGTGAAATTATAATATGAGACAAGTATACTATTTAACTCTGAAATAACTATGCATTTTTGAAACAAAGATACATTAAACAAATTCAGTATATATAACTAGAAGAAGAGGTGAATCAAAATTTTCCTCTTGATCTTTCTAATTTAATATTAAATAATATAAATTGCTAGTATTAAAAATATAAGAAAAATCGAGAAAAATGTATTTATTGAATAGTTTTTGAAATTATATTGAAAAACTTGAATACAATTTTTTGTTGGCATCAAAAAGAATTAATTTTAATTAGGTAAATTTAATGATATATAAGTTATTACACTTTATACCTTTTAATATCGTTATTTGAGACACTAAAGGTTCTGCATAAATAGTATTGTCAATGATGTAACGTTTATAATCAGGATACAATATACCAAATCATATTAAAGACGGTAAGGGTTTTACATAGGAATCATTTCTCGGTGATAGAGATTCTAAAGTCCGTTACAGCTTTCCGAAGACAAAATGAAAACGAAGATAGGAACGACGATCTCCTATCAAAATTAAAGTCACGTATAGGTCCTCAACGAAGGACTACAGACGACACGCTTCTCATACGAAAGTAACATTGAAAGGGAACTTTTTACAAATATAACGTACAGCACAGATACAAATATTACGAGAACTTTTACTCAGATTATTTCAATCATTATGCAGGTGATAAAAAGTCTAACATTTTATGCAATTGTGAAGATATATTTTGAAATTGATATTTATATGTTTATTCTTAAAAGATATTATATTTTGGATTTACTTAAAAAAACACTTAAATTTAAATTGGATTATATAGTTTAATGATACTTGTGCAAGTCCATGAAAATCGTTTCTTAATTATTTATATATTTTCGTCAGAAAATTTTAAAACGTTCTCATTTATGCATTTTAATTCAATTTTTTGAAAACATTATTTTAACACTAACATGTATTATACTTATATGAAATATTGATTGAAAACCCGTGATCAAATATGGTTGATTTGTTTTATCAACAGGCCATTTTCATTCCATTTGAAAATAACAAAACTTGGATATGAAAAAAATTCAGTTCAAATAATCAAAACAAATATTAACCTTTAGACAATTAAAGTCATTCTAAAAACTACTGCAAAAACTAAAATTTTATTTAGTTGATCATATTTATGTTATTTTTAAGGATATTACTCTCAAAAGTTGGTCTTTTCTGTCACGTTCGGTGGCGCTGGTATCGCCATTAGTCAAGCATATAGTAAAATCATAACTTTTGATGTAGTGTTGAAGGATCTTCACGCTTTGTACTTGACAATAGATGAGTAACATTAAGTACAAATGCATGTACGGAGATACGTGACAAGACGTAAAAAGGCGCTACTGCCCCGTAATTATGCATAACCATTTTCGTCTGCAAATCTGCATCAACCATTACCTAGCTAAGATGGAAATATATTCTTTTTTCTATTTTACTATGTACTAATGGTTATTTGGATGGAAAATTTGTCTCTATGGTATACATTGTATCTTTAAAGATTTTTAAAATATATTTTATAAAAAGATTTTCGAAAATATAGTGAACAAAACTAAAAAATATAAAGAAATAATTACTTTTAATATTAATGAATCGAGTAAAAACACTTTTTATGAGTCATCATGAAACACTACATTCTTTTAAAAGATAATCGACTTTTGTATATTCACATACATTTATTCAAGAAAATATTCTATTTCCTCCCGTGAAGTTACTATCATTACCTCATGTTTTATTAGATGTGTTAAGAAATTCCATGAAGTACAATAAAAAAGAACATTGTACTAACTATTTATAAATAGAAACTAAATCACAAATTGATTTGCTGGAATTAAAATTTGTACGAACAATAGATTTATGAGTGCTTTTTTAGATTTTATAAACTGTAGTTCATAAAAAGTCGATAAAGATATTTTCCATACCTTACAAAATTGTATTTACATGAAAATTTTAGTTGTGAAAAGATACCATCAAAAATACAACATCAGAGAGTGTAATTTCTCAAGAATCAACATTAATTAAAAAGTAGTCCGATTCACTTGATTTTAAAACATCTGTTTTGATAATAAAATTGTTTCGTTCTATAAGAAGAAAAATATTTTAAAATTTTACATTATAATAATAGAAATCTGAAATCATATTAAGAATGAAATAGTAGAATACTAAACGATTATTTAATATTTAATTATTTCCAACTTTCAAAAGCAGAACTAACATTATTTATTCATAAAATATTTTTTTTAAGTAACGAATTGTACTGATTAACACATTTATTTCAAATAAATGAGTTCACATAATTTTAATTTAGGACGAATGAAAAGTAAAGAAACAACATCATTAATTTAAAACATATGAAAATTACAATTATCATTAAAAATTGATAAATAAACAGTAAAATAAGAAAGTTATGGCTTCAACGTGATTAGCTATAATTTGCTTATATAACAGTGCATAATCATTCAGCCAATTTTTTAATGAATTAAATTGGAATAAAAATTATCGTTAAACTCTATAGATTTATTGTTACCAGTATGTTTAAAAATTAATAAGCAACTATTTACAGTTATGAGAACATATTTTTTTAATAGTAAAATTATAAAGAATATTTTGGGATACAAAAGTTTGCCTCTTTGACAAGTAAAGCGTTATGCATTATATGTTTAGAAGACGGACGCTTGGAAACTCGAGTTCAATAGTACGAGCTTTTTGAAACAACGTAGAATTTCCAACAATATCATGAACGATATTGAAAGAGCGAAGTTGTCCTTTTAAGTTAGTGTTGGTACATCTTCGAATCCATCCCAAATACTAATGTTTAATTCTACAGAAACTCGTACGTATCTATTCAAATCTTTGAATCATCGTATGAACTTACTATTCGAATACTGCATTATCTTTAAAATTCGGGATTAGAAATCTTGGATAAGAATTCATACGAGAAAAGTAACGAGTCTTTTGCAGAAGAAAGTTTTTGCCAAATCTCTTTACATAAATTTCATCGCTTTTCCTTTTCATTATTTGATAACATCGATTGAGAAAATAGTTATTTCTTTTCTTCTGAACAAAATTCTTTTCTTTATATTGAAATACGCATTTGTCTGTAGTTAAAATATATTTATTCAAAAACTATTATTTATTATCAATATTTCATTTAAACAAACATTAACAGTAATTGTATAATTATTCTATAAGAATTTAAGTTGAGGTTTTGTCTAATAATTTGTCTACAAAAAACTATTTTAATGAAAAACTAATAATATTTTTACGATGGCCTCATAAAATGCAAGTGTGCATTTTGCATGCATTTTTAGGCAATTATTTTGTATTCCACTTCTGTGAACCGTGTTTTGGCCTTTGATGTAGCCTCTGATGTAGCATTCTTGTGGTCTAAGAATGCTTATATCCAGTTGAAAATATATCTAAATTTGCTTCAAAATAATATTTATTAAATTTTTTTTATATATAATATGAATATAATATGAATTAATTATAACAGAAGTCCTAAAAAGTAAAAATTCCAAAACGGTGTTATATCGATGACCAAGTTATCTGTTTATTGACTTTAAAGTAGTATCATTAAATAGTGCACGTTCATCGCAGGTGTTGTAGAAAAATAGTAAACTATAATTGCAAGTATTTTGAAGCTATTTAAAAAGCGTTTGCCAAAAGTCATATATGTCTACATGTTATACATAATGTACTGTCTAATACATTTTTATGATGTCAACGATGAATTCAAACTTCAAATTTGGTGAGCAAGGTCCGTATATTGAGATAGCACCTTATTCTTATATTGTCTGAGATAACATGTTCTTTACCCGTTAAAATTTGATATAAACATGCTGAAAAACTCGTAAAGAATATGATGATAATGCTAAACAGGAATATTATGAGATTTATTTATTTATTCTTCAAATTTTTGATTATTAAGTTTTGTCTGAAATTTATAATATAACAGAGTTGAATACAAACAGACTATCGTTAGTGATATGTCAAAAATTGTGTTTTATAAACACCACTGAAATTGATTACATTTTTTTCAAAAAAACTAACCGCGCAAAAATTGTTTCTTAAGCGTTATGGTTCCTGTAAATAATACAGAATTTTTGAATTTTTTTACAATAATTGACCTTTTAAGATTTTGTTGAATCGTAATTTTTCTACAAAAAATATATAATATAGTTTTCGCTTCCATTATCACGAGAACTTGCATTATTTAGACCAAATTTAAAGTAATGTATATCAATTGTCACACCGACAAATCACTTTAAATTTAAACAAAGCTTGTTTTAATGATAAAAATATAATATTAAAATTGATCCAATGCTTAATCATATTAAGTTAATAACACAAAACTGTCATAAGTTATTACTTTTTTAAATTGTCATCTACTTGAAATAATATGCAGCTTCAATTTATTACACGGATCAGATGAGCAAGGGTTTTTCGCCCTATATATCTAACATAGAGTTCTAGTCAAATATTTAATTTCGTTTTCAAGATTCTTTATTCTGGCCAGTTTATAAGATCTTCTAAAGCTGAATTCATCTTATTACTTCACTTAAAATTCATAATATTATAGAAAATACACACATATGCTACAAGAATGTGTTAAAGATATTTTGTTATGATATGTTTAATCAAGGATTTTGCGAATGAGCGAAAAAGAATAAAGTATAGGACGCAAAATAAGTGGATTAAAAAGCGGGTTGGCAAGGTCCTCGGCTGGCGTGGCTGAGCCATATGATATTCAAATTTTTGTTTCTGACTCTAGGTTTAATGCCCCTTGGAGTATGTATTAACGTGCACTCGTGACAACACTCTTCCCATCCGAGACCCGCAATATCCCATAGCACAAGAGCACTAGACAATAACTCTTTTGTCTATGGCCGAAGGCGCGTGGTGCGGCAAAATTACAACGTCGGCAGTTTGTTGTCGCAAACACTGCCTGGCAAATAAACTCTCGACAGGATCATTTCTTGATTCCAGCCTATGTTCTCGTCCTTACATGTACTTTTTACGTTCCTTTTATATATCCTTCAAAATGCACGTCCATTCAGAACGCCTTGACGTTCTTACTTATGAAAGAATGCGCTCGTAATTATGAGTAATGATATCGTCTAATTTTGCAATAAATAAGGTTGAAGAATTAGCTTGTTTAAGTGACAACAAAATGTGAAATTCGTTTCACAACTTTTGGCACGTACTCAGTTGAATGCCGTATTTCTCTGGGCTAAGCTTACAATTTTGTAAATCAAATTTTCTGCTCCCTTTCATCATAAATTTTGAACACGTGGTTGATGTGGTAATTTCCAGAAGGAACCAAATTGGTTTGCATTATTTAACGAGTATTGATTAACACAAGTAATCTTGAGAAATGACTTATGAGATAGATTTTGATACCATTTCACAATATAAATAGACGTACAAAACCACTTTAAACGAATAATATATATTTTATTAAACATTTCCAATCGCTCTTCAGTATAAAACATTTAATCATGTAGGATAATAAATAATACAACATTTTTTTAATTCTTTGAATATATTAACAATCAACTATGGTTTATTAGATGTAAGTTTAGATATATTAAATTATGAAAAACGCATTTTTTCGGCACTTGAGATATAAAGAAATTATAAATTATTATAAAAATTGGTGTTTCATATATACATATATACTATTATCTTAAGAGCAGTTTTCTTTATAATGTGTTAAAAAGAAATGGAAATAAGATTTTTTTATAAACTATCGGAAATAATAGCTTCAACGGAAACTGGTGCAACCTTCTTATATTATTTAAAAATAAGTTTGTTTTTTCTTTGATTTTTTGTTTCACAAATCAAAGAATACAGAATGGGGTCAATTTTTTCAACGACCGACTTTCTTCTTAAACTGTATTCAAATTATTTTATGAATGTTCCGTGATGTAAGTTTGACGAAATTTGTTTTTATAGTGCAACTTCGTTGTTTGTTGTTATATTTCATAAAATTTTTTATAAATAAAATTATCTTATCATACATGTACCATTAAAAGTAATGTTAACCAAAGTAGCTTTCGATTTAAAGCTGTTCAA